>CM035302.1:32624800-32721681 GCA_020226075.1 Hydropotes inermis
AAAAAAAAAAAAAAAATGTTCTTCAAGAAAACTGACAGTTTTCTGAGATGAGCATTAAATACGTCCTAGGACAGGGACAGCGCAGCAAAGGGCGCCTGTTCGGGAAACTGCCCAGCGCTCAGACGGGGCTGGAAGCTGAGACACGGGGGAGGGGGGCCGGGGGCCGCCTTGCAGAGAGGCCTCGCGAGAACCCAGGGAACACCGGCCGAGGAGTTGGTTTCAGCCCGGAATCCAATGCGGAACGGTGGACAGGAGTGGCTCATCCATTCGCTCACCACCCCCCAACCCCCCGCCACGTGTTTACTGCTGCCTGGAGGACTCACTGCTGGAGAGGACACGGCCAGGCCCTCAGGGGGGCCGTTCTTTTGCGGGGGGACCAGACGAATGTACCCCCGTCCCGTGATACCGCGGCGATGCGGTGAGGATGGCACTCTCGGGCGCCCAGGCTGCGGGATGAAGGGGAGAAGTCGCGTTCCAGCCTGGGCGACTGGCCCCTGGGCCTGCAGAGCGGCTCCTGGGGGGAGGGGGTGTTGTGGCTTGGGGGAGACTGCGGGGAGAAACCGCACTTCAGAGACAGCGGTGTGGTCCAGCTGAGAGTCAGGGGCCCCACTGAGGGCAGCAGAGCTGAGAGCGGCCGAGAAGACGGCCGAACCGAGGCCGCAGCGCCTCTGCAGCACGTTGGCCACTCTGACCAGGTCACGAAACGCAGAGGGTACTGAAAACATCGCCACTCAGACATCACGCGCCTCTGCTCACTGGACGTTTTCACTGGGTTTGCCAATGGTGGTCGTGCGGTGTTAGTGGCTCAGTGGTCTCCAACACTTTGCGACCCCATGGACTGTACAGGCTTCCTCTATCCCTGGGATTCTCCGATGCAATCCCTTAATTCTGTGCAAACACAACTTTAATACGAGACGGATGTGCTGTGTCGAGTCACAGAGAAGCCCGGATTCCTGGGCCTCAGAGGGATGGATCGGCTTCCTGGGCAGCGCCGACTGCCTGGCACATGCCGCGAGTCGGTGCTCATTTCCTCTCTGTCTGCTGGGGTGCTGCTGGACTGCCCTCTTCCCCCACTCTCCTCTCTTCTTCCTCTCATCTGCCCTGCACGCCATCAACCAAAAAATGTAGATGAGACTAAACTCTTTGTTTTAGCAGCAGCGAAAGAACTGTTTTGTTAATTGAGTATTGATATCCCAAGAACTGCTTACTGTGCCAAGTTATTAGGATAAGTAGACGAGGGGCAAATTAAACTTTGAGTCACCTGTTCCTTTGGGCAAAATGCATAAACCAAATTGACTGCAACCAAATGTCATATTATTTACATGGCGTGCACAATTTATTTCCCAAAAATGTGCTCAACAAAAGCTTTGAATTTGCTCTTAAGCATATAATGGATCCCACTTAATAGTGACGCTGTCTGTGCACCATTCTCCCTATAATTAAATCATATGGAAAAATGTCACAAAACAAAATAAAATGTATTTATTTCAGCCATATCTTTTCACAGCATGACATGAAGCCTGAAAAAAAGAACCACTAAACATTTTTATGCCATCTGTGCTGGTAGGGGACACGTTTACCAAGCATGTCACTGTAAAATATTCCATTTTGGATTAAGCATAGTCTGCTTATTACTATGTAGTATGAGTGAGTGCAAAATCAGATAAAATTGTGTATCTGACACAATATTCTTCTTTCATTGTACTAGATGCTATTTTGTAGCGCACCTAGTCCACCATAATGTCTCTTTCTGGGTTCCAAGAGATCCGAAAGAGAGGGATGGTCAATAGATCATATTCATGTTAAAAACCTCCATGCCGCTTCATCTGAATAAAGTTCTGAGAATATTTCCCAGAGGTTGAAATGATAGCCTCTCATAAGCAGAATATGGATCACTGTGACAATTTAGATAACGATGTCATTTGGGGCTAATAATCCCCTGGTGCCAAAGCAGAGCTGAAATGTCTGTATAGCCCAAAAGCTTTAGCCTATGAAGCATAGTTATGTCCATTCAAATGTTCTACCTTTCCCACAGAATAAACCTCGGCTTATTATGCTTTGCCATTATTATGGCTAGATTTTCTGAATACTTAAGAGAAAATTTGCTATATTCAATGAAGCCTTTTTGTAGTTTGGAAACCCTATAAATCTTGATGGACTCAGATAAGAACCAAAGGGTTCTGGCTTAAACTCGGACTCCTAGCCCAGTCTGTATTATCCTTCTGGGTCTTCCTCCAGGTTTCTCTGTTTGGAGACACATGTGAATAATGAAATGTAACATCCTTTTACAAATTAAAAGCACTTTATAACTATGTTGAGTTCCTACCAGATCCGTAACTGTTATTAATGAATAATGTCTCCCCTGGTGGTTCAGTGGTAAAGAATCTTCCTGCCAAGCAGGAGACACAGGTTTGGTCCTGGGTTGGAAACATACCCTGGAGAAGGAAATGGCAACCCACTCTAGTATTCTTGCCCGGGAAATCCCATGGACAAAGGAGCCTGGTGGGCTACAAGTCCATAGGGTTGAAAAGAGTTAGACATGACTTAGGGACTCAGTTCATCTTCTCCAACACCACAGTTCAAAAGCATCAATTCTTCAGCCCTCAGCTTTCTTTATAGTCCAACTCTCAATATCCTTACATGACTACTGGAAAAACCATAGCTCTGACTAGACAGACCTTTGTTGACAAAGTAATGTCTCTGCTTTTTAATATGCTGTCTAGGTTGATTATAACTTTTCTTCCAAGGAGTAAGCGTCTTTTAATTTCATGGCTGCAATCACCATCTACAGTGATTTTGGAGCCCAGAAAAATAAAGTCAGCCACTGTTTCCCCATCTATTTGTCATGAAATGATGGGACCGGATGCCATGATCTTAGTTTTCTGAATGTTGATTTTCAAGCCAACTTTTTCACTCTCCTCTTTCACTTTCATCAAGAGGCTCTTTAGTTCTCTTAACAACAATAAAACTTTAAATCTAGCTAGATTAAAAAGATATTATTTACTTTAAATAAAGTTGTATCATTTTGATTGCAATTTTGCAGAAAGGCTACAATGTATCTAAAATTATAGGTGGCTCAGCTGGTAAAGAACCCCAGTGAGGGAGACCTGGGTTCAATCCTTAGGTGGGAAAGATCACTCAGAGAAGGGAATGGCAACCCACTCCAATGTTCTTGCCCAGAGAACCCCTTGGACAGAGAAGCCTGGCAGGCTATTGTCTGTGGAGTCACAAAGAGTCAGAAATGACTAGGTGACTAATACCTTCACTTTCACATAAATTACAGTTTGCCATAAATCCAAGGGTTAGCCTTCCGTATGGTGATTCTACTCAAAGTTCTGCAATTTAAAGTTTCAGGAGGTTTTAAAGTCCCACTTCCTTTAAAAGCCAATGCCAGCATCTCCCTGAAGCTGCTTTTGACACTGTATGTGATTCATCAATTGTTAAATGAGACACGAACCTGAGTCATTGTCCCTGATAATATTATCATTATTAAAGTTGTAAACTAGTGGCAGCCACACTTTCCAGTATTGCCCCCCACAGCACTTTTTACTGTGGCATTCGTTTAATCATTTGATTTTGTTTATGTGAGGATTCGTTTGTACGCTGTCTTTGAAACTGACCTTAACTGTTGTCTGTCTGTGGCCTATCCCTCCATATAACTGCAGGGCAAATTTCAAATCACAGTTGTGGGAGTATCCCACAGGAAACAGAGTGTGCGTTCAGTAAACATTTGTCAGAGCAGGGAGTGGATTCTGCTTTAACCCCTGTGTGTGCGTGTACGTGTGCGTGCTCAGTTGCTGAGTCATGTCAGACCTTTGTGGCCCCATGGACTGTATAGTCTGCCAGGCTCCCCTGTCGTGGGATTTCCGAGGCAAGAATACTGCAGAGGGTTGCCTTTTCCTTCTCCAGGGGCTCTTTCCGACCCAGAGATGGAACCCAAGTCTCTGTGTCTCCTGGATTGGCAGATGGATTCTCTGCCACTAGCACCACCTTCCTCTAATTTAAACAGCAACAACAACAAAACCCCCAAGCTATGGAGATTTTTACCACAGTTAATTGAAAATGCCACTTTCCTTTGGCCCAGCTATAATTGCTTATCATAATATACCTCTTAGACTGACTAGGTGTTTAATATAATGAAAAGGAAGACCTCCTTTACCAAAAGCACAAACAAATCCTTTTCAAGTTCTAAACTTTCATTCCTGGAAGCTATGTTCTCTGATCACCTACACTGAGTATTCTTAAATGAGAGTTTTTTGAAGTGTTAAATATTCATGACTGTATCTCCCTTTTTAACTTTTGGCAGAGCGCTGGAGGTTATGGCTATCATATTCTAGCACAAAATGTGGATTAACTTGCAGTTTGAAAGTTAATGTACAGATTTTGCCAGTTGCAAAGGATTATGGTGTTTGAGTAAAAGAGGCCAGAACTAAAGCTGACACAATTCAATGATATGTGTGGTTGTTTCCTCTTTCTTTTGAAATCCAGAAGGATAGAGAGATGCATGTTGTGTGCCCAGTCAAGTCCAACTCTGCAATCCCTTGGACTGTAGCCCACCAGGCTCCTCTGTCCATGGGATTTCCCAGACAAGAACACTGGAGTCGGTTGTCATTTCCTCCTCCAGAGCATCTTCCCGGCCCAGGGATGGAACCCCTGTTTCCTGCATTGGCAGGCAGATTCTTTGCCACTACACCACCTATAGGGTTCTAGCTAGTCCTAATTTTGTTCTTAGCTACTTGGTTTTTACTAAGTCCTCTGCTGAACCTTCTTTCGACCACATGAACAAAGCAAAATTTGAATCAGTATTGATTATGAATGAAAAGTTATTTCTAGTCATACATTTTTAATTAATAAAATTACTGATGATCAGGACACACTGCCTCCTAGCCAGTACTATGAAAAAAACTAACTACTGTGCACACAAGTCCCCATTTGATGACTGTAACTCTCATCTAGAGGAGAAAAGGAAGTGTTCATACCAAGCCTAGATGAGAAGAAGTGATACTTAGACGGCTGCATTTGTGAACCCCAGGGAAGAAGTTCCCACATCACTTTGTTGTTCAGTCACTAAGTCGTGTCCTACTCTTTGCATCCCTGCAGCACACCAGGCTTCCCTGTCCTCCACTCTCTCCCTGAGCTTTCCCAAACTGATGCCCATTGAGTTGGTGATGCCATCCAGCCGTCTCACCCTCTGTCATCCCCTTCTTCTCCTGCCTTCAATCTTTCCCAGCATCAGAGTCTTTTCCAATGAGTCAGCTCTTTGCATCAGGTGGCCGAAGTGTTGGAGTGTCAGCTTCAGCATCAGTCCTTCCAATGAACCCCCAGGACTGATCTCCTTCAGGATGGACTGGTTGGATCTCCTTGCAGTCCAAGGGACTCCCAAGAGTCTTCTCCAATACCACAGTTCAAAAGCATCAATTCTTCAGTGCTCAGCTTTCTTCACAGTCCAACTCTCACATCCATACATGACTACTGGAAAAACCATAGCCTTGACTCTAACCCGGAAATCTTCTTAATACTAGACCTTCTATCTGTCGGCTCCTCAATGAACTATAAACATGAAAGGATGTCACCGGCATTACGCTGTACCTGAGAGTCTCGGAAATGATCAGGCTCTTCTGTGAAGCAAAGCCACGAAGCCTTGTGGGCCAGCTCGTTGTGCAGTGACTGGCTTAATTTGCTTTTTATATTTCAAAAGATAAAAAATGCAGGTTCAATCATAATTTTGCAAGCAGAGGAGAATACGTTGGCTACATTAAGAATCTATTCGGTGGCAAGTGTATTACCGAAGAAATGGTAACAATAATGTAAAACTGATGGGGAAGAATTGTGAGGAAACAGAAACAAGCTTCCTACCCAGTGGTCAAGATAATAGAAAAATGTCACTCAAAGGGAGAGATTTCCCAGGGGGAGCAACCGCCATGCCCAAGCTAAAAGTAACACCGACTGGGTGCTTAGGGGGTGCCAGAGTGTGTGCTGAGCAGTGTACCTGCTCTGTTTCATTTTATCTTCACCACCAGATGAGGGAGTCATGGTTGCTGTTCCCAGTTTGCAGATGAGGAAACTGAGGCTCAGAGCGGTTCAGCAGCTAGCCAGGTTCACACAGTGTTGGAGGTCAGACTCTACCCTTGGCCTCTCCGCTCTAAAGCACGGGCTCTTGCCTTATTCCCAATGATGTAGCAATAACCACACAACATTATAGTTTTCTGCAGGTGCAAAAGGGTCCAAAATTAATCTGGAAATGAACTCCCCCCTCCAGTTCTCATAATTTCTAAGTCTGTACTGGTTGGCTGCAGCCAGCCGGGCAGGGAGAAGGCAATGGAAGTATTTGGAGGGAGTAAAAAGAGGAGAAAGAAGGGTTTGCAGAATGAAGAACTGTTTCTTCCTTGGTATATCATAAGCCAGTGGGTCAGAGCCCCTCGCTGAAGGCTGAACCCAGCTGGCCCAAGTGAGCAGCCCTGTCCTCTGAGAGCGGGGGCCGGGGCATTTTTGGTCACAGATTCCGCTGTAGGTTTATTTTTATACCAAGACATGTAAGAAGGCCATGGACTTGACACAGAAAGTTAATGGACCAAGGACCCTGTTTGTCCTTGGTCTTCTCAGCAAGAGCCCCAGTAAAAATGCAAATTACAGAATCGTCTTCTAAACACAGAAATGTCTTCCACTATAATCCCAGGAAGTTCTCAGCGTCTACATTTTATTAAGCCACAGTTATTGTTTTAGAGCTAGACCTTGTGCCTCTTGGTATATAGTTAAAACTTGCAAATTGCCTTTTAATGTCTAAAATTCGAAGCCAGCAGTGGAAATTTGCTTTTACCCTACCTTGGTCAGCTCCAGTTTCCTGCCCCCTCAACCTAAATAAACCAGCCTTCACTTCACATGCAGTTCTCTAAATGGGAGTTACCAAAAATACAATATAGATAGCTGGATTTTTTTTTTGACCTCTGTTATTTTAATTGCAGAAACTATGTGTTGCATCAGGGTAAAAACCCTGTGGCATCAGGGTAAACAGCAATTTGCCCCCAGAGAAAGCCTCTTTGACCTAGGTCATTGAATGATTTTTATTAGAGTATACACACACACACACACACACACACAATCTGAGAACATGTGAACACTCCCATGGATCTTTTCCCTGGACAAAGAAGGCAGTTTGCCTTGATTAATACAGTTTCTCGCTTCCGTCTCTTTTACTGGATCCTGAGACTCACTTTTGAGAGCTCTGCTGGGTTCAGGGCATGCCTCTGGCACTGATGAACTGGGCAAGCTGCAGAACATTCAAGACTTCTTGACTTCAGTTCCTCATCCCTCACACAGAGCTCGGTCTGCCAACTGGATTTTGAAACATTCACAAACTCAAACTAATCATTTTTAAATCCAGCAATTAAACCTAAGGAGATAAAGATGGAAGTAGACGGAAGTAACTAGACCTTTCAAAATTGTTTTTAGCAATAGTGAAGGACTAGGAATAGGTAAAATGCCCATGAGTATGGAAATGGCTAAATAAATTCCTTCATTCCTATGATGGAATATTAGGTTACAATTAAGAGTGAAAACTTTTAGGGACATATGATAAAATCATCCAGAGAAAAAGTTAAAAATTAAGATGCAAAAAAGATGTATAATATAATCTCAGCTGTGTGTTAGTATGCGTGTTTTAGGGGCTTCCCAGGTGGCTGTAACCCACCTGCCAATGCAGGAGACGTAAGAGACATGGGCTCGATCCCTGGGTCGGGAAGGTCCCCTGGAGGAGGGCACAGAAACCCACTGCAGCATTCTTGCCTGGAGAATCCCGCAGAGGAGCCTGGTGGGCTACAGTCCGTGGGGTCGCAAAGAGTCAGATATGACTGAAGTGACTTAGCATGCACTCACGCATGTGTGTTTTAAATACACACACGTGCATGTGTGTGCACACACACGCACACACGGACACACACACAAACACGCACACACGTACGCACACACGCACACATGCACACACGTGCGCACACACGCATACACACGCACGCGCACACACGTGTGCACGCACACACACATGCAGATTCTGTCCTTAAACTGCAGTGATGGCTCTTTGTTTTGAGAAAGGGCTTCTGTTTGTTTGCTGGTTTTTAAATTTATTTTGGGCAGTGCTGGGGCTGTGTGCAGACCTTCTCTAGTTGCAGGGAGTGTGGGCTGCTATCTAATTGTGGTGTGGGGGCTCTCACTGCAGCGGCTTCTCGTGTGGCGGAGGATGGGCTTTAGGGCACACAGGCTTCAGTAGTTGCAGCTCATGGTCTCTGGAGCACAGGCTCCGTAACTGTGGTGCTCAGGCTGAGTTGCTCCAAAACACATGGGATCTTCCCCGATCAGGGATCGAACCTGTGTCCCCTCCACTGGCAGGCAGATTCCCATCCACTGTGTCACCAGGGAAGCCCGCTGATGGCTATATCTTGGAAGGGAGAGTATAAAGGATCACTGTTTCTTTATCCTTCTCTCTGTTTACCAGTTCTTCCATAATGAACTATATAATTGGGGGGGGGGGAGTTATCTTAAAAATTAAATTTGAAGATTGGTCTAGATTGTATCAAATTTCTTTATAATTCTAAACATCTATTGCATTTATGAACCAATAAAAAATTTCAAGAATAACGGATAGGTCTTGGAATTTACCCGAAACAATCACTCCTCAGAATAGCATCTGAGGTCACAATCATTTCTCATCCAGGATGTGCCTGGGCGTTAAAAATACCATAAACCCTTTAGGAACCAAACCCCTGCCATTCTTCTGATGCCTTGGGTACGTTTCCCCCTCTTTCCTTCTGGCTTTGAATCCTGCAATGAGGCAGGGTCACTATGACTTATGTAAGACTCCTCAACAAGTCGGTTCTCCTCCCCCCTCACACGTTTCAGACGGTTTTTGCCTCGAGCCTCCAGGACGCAGGATAGTCATTCAAGTCTCTGCCTTCTTTTTTGTAGCAAACAGTTTTAAGTTCCCTCCCTCGGCACTAAAACACAGGAGAGTGCTTCAGTAGGTGTCTGGATGTTCCCAAACCAGCAGCTGCCACCCACACTTGACCAGCGCTTCGTGAGCTCCGGGTTTAAAATTGAAGTTAGGGTGGTGGTGGCTAGTCCTTCCCAGATCTTCAGCGCTCTGGGCTCCTGGCTTTGAGATAATTCAATGCAGAAAGGGTGGCATGTGCTCCCTGGAGCAACTCCCTCGCTGAACACACGTGGCAAGGCAGAACCCCAAAGTAAGCACTTTCCCTGTCTTGAGCAAGGGAACGCAAGACTCAGGAGTGGTCAGCCAGCCCTAGAGCTTCTCTCAAATTCTGCCTCCCTGGCAGGGGTTTCTTTTGTAAGCTGTCCCTTCCTGGTCACTTACACTGCCACCCAGTCTGAGCACAGAGCAGAGAGAATGTGACTTAAAACATCAGGTTCCCAACGTCTGGTCCTGGGTGCAGAGAGGCACTGTCCTCTGGGAGGCCAGTCTCACTGCTCTGAAAACACCGTGCCGGAGCCAGGACTGACTCGGGAGAGGGGCCTCTGTGTTAGGGGTGGTTGCAGGGGAAGCCCAGCCTCCTGAATTTGTCCCTGTGAGGAAACTGTTTTTGTGTCCAACTGAAACCTCTCTGGAGAATTTGTCAGTTTCTTTCTGGCCAGTTTTCATTCCAGGTGGAAACAGCTGGGCACTGTCTCCATGACCATCACCTACGGTCACCCCCACTAACCCTGCAGCCGCCTCGGGGGGGCCTACCCTTACCTCCATCACCTCGTTTAATCTCACAAACTAGAAGGTGGCCCAAGGTTTGCCTTTTTATACATCGAGAGACTGGAGCTCAGAGAGATGGCAGTGTTTGTCCAGGTACAGCTGGTGAGAAGCAGAGCTGAACTGCCCGACTTGTTCGGCGATGCCGTGTTGTCGCGATTCATCTTGTAGAACTGAGAGCTTGTTGCTTTCTCCCCTTTCTTAATCTTCGTTAGGTGAAGCTACCCTAGGCTCTCATCCGGTGTGCTAACCTGGGAATCTGTATGTCTGAAATCTGTATGCTGATACCTGTCTGTGGAGAAGGCAGACCACTGTCTTGTTTTCCCCTGAGGGCCACCCCTTTACACAATCTGGTTTGGCACACCCAGATAGGGGGTCGAGGGTGGGAAGGAGAGCTCCTTTTAAAGCCTGGGGAATGATGTCAGCCCTGAAATCTCTTTGTGGAGGCTATATAGTTGGAAAGGACCTACGGAGACTCCTCTTGAAGCCGTGTTTGCAGAGCAAGCACAGAATTTTTACCTTGTGCATGTATTTGAGTCAGCCTGGTGGGCAAAGACCTCAGAAGGCTGTTGTTCAGTCACTAAGTTGTCTAACTCCTTGTAACCCCACGAACTGCAGCACTCCAGGCTTCCCTGTCCATCACCATCTCCCAGAATCTGCTCAAACTCATGTCCACTGAGTCATGTGCATCCAGCCATTTCGTCCTCTATCATCCCCTTCTCCTCCTGCCCTCAATCTTTCCCAACATCAGGGTCTTTTTCAATAAGTTGGCGGTTTGCATCACGTGGCCAAAATATTGGAGCTTCAGCTTCAGCATCAGTCCTTCCACTGAATATTCAGGGCTGATTTCCTTTACAATTGACTGGCTTGATCTCCTTGAAGTCCAAGGGACCCTCAGGAGTCTTCTCCAGCACCACAGTTCAAAGCATCAATTCTTTCATACTCAGCTTTCTTTATGGTCCAACTCTCACATCCATGTGTGACTACTGGAAAAACCATGGCTTTAACTAAATGGACCTTTGTCAGCAAAGTGACATCTCTATTTTTTACTGAAGAAGGCTATAGACAGTAGTTAATGTATCATTCCTGCCCCCTCCCACCCCATCACCTTGGTTACTACTATTTCTGAGGAATTTTGGCATTGATGGTTTTTGGTGAAAGGTCTCAATGCATTTCTCCAGTAGCCCAAGGGGCACATGGAAGCATTAGCTGCTGGGAATTCATGCACACAGCTCCTGGGGTGTGTAAAGGGGAGTGAGAAAGAACCAGATGTCCTGTAGCATGTAAGCTGCAAACTAAACCAGGACGTTCTGAGCCCCAGTCCTGGATACTAGGATACAGAAGGAGCGCTCAGACAGAGGGGGTCTGAGTGACTCCCATCATAAGCAGAGACACAGCTCAGCTTCCTCTGGCCTGCCTCCACCCACGCACCCCAGCATTTGTCATTTGTAAGCCCACATATAGCCTCTGGGTCTTATGGGTCAGAAGATAAACGGGCCTTTCCAAGTTTGGATTTCTAATCTCAGATACTAGAACCACTCCTAATTTCATATTTCAGTCCCCTTGTGTGTAGCCCAGATTGAAAGTCTTTTCTGCTTACTTCTGAGCACCTGCCTAATTTAGATTTTGACTTTCAAGTCAGAATACCCTACTGAGAGGTGACAAAGCAAGTCGATGAGTTCAGGGCGATCGGTAAATACCAGTGGCCCCGTCTTGTTCTCTCCCACCTGTCCGAGTGGCTTTAATCTGTCCGCACAGGGATACTCCCTTCTTCATTTCAATAGCACCTCCATTTTTCAGGTGGCCACGACTGTTCTTGGACACGGAGGGTGGGCAGGACAAACACACAAACACGTCTCTGATTCTCCTGCCATCACATCGGCTTCAAAAATAAAAATTGCGCAATCTCCGGGCTTGGCTGGAGGGTAAACCTTCCTACTCTTTGGCCTGTGACCCTTTGTCCTTTTAATGGAAAACAAAAGAAAATTCCCTTTGCTCACCTGCTTGCCTGTGCTAACTCACAGGCAACACAGCATCTGGTCATGCCCTGACTTCCCTTCTTTGGATTACCGTTTGTTTATTTGTGGAGCAGATGGTTCACCTATGGGAAAAGGGCACCATATTTAGTACTGGAAATGTAAAAAAAAAAAAAGAGGGGGGGGGAAGGGAAGGGGGAAGCAGGAAGGGAGGGAGGTAAACTGGGACAAAGCTCCTGTCCTCAAGCAGACTGCAGTCAGGTTCAGGAGACAGCTTGTTTGAGGTTGCAAGTAATGCAGGCAGGATGCTGCTGGAGCCTGGCTTTAGAAACTAGAGAAGACTTTGTAAAACGTTTCATATTGACTTCAAAAGCTAGGCAGATGGGGAAAGCGTTGTCTAGGCTGAGGAAGGGCCTGAGTAAAGGCTTTGAATACAAGCAACAAACCTGCAGGGCTTTCCAGGTCACACTGGTGGTAAAGAACCCGCCTGTCAATGAAAGAGACGTGAGAAACATGGGTTCGATCCCTGTGTCAGGAAGATCCCCTGGAGGAGGGGATGGTAACCCACTCCAGTAGTCCCAGGACAGAGAGGAAGAGAAGGAACGAAAGTTGCGTGGAAACTACAGGCGGGGAGAGGGAGACAGGACTCAAGACTGAGCAGGGAGCATTTGTGTGAGAGCTTTCTGGAACCAGGAAAGAAGAGAGGGCTGAGAGCAGGCAGGGCTGACCCAGGAGGGACAGAACGGGGCATGGAGACAGAGAGATCACATGACGGTGGCTCCTGCCAGCATCAGGGCGGTCGCCACCGGCTCACCCACACACTGAGGCAGGGGCCGCCAGATGCCGGAAGCATCCATCACCGCTCTTCCTTAGTGACTAAGCTGTTATGTTGTTCAGGGCACTGCCCTCAGAAGCAAGATTCACAGTCACCCCTGTAGCTTTGGTGTGGGCCTGTTGACTAAGTTATGGCCAGAGGCAGAGAAGTGCTGTGTGGCATTCAGTTGGGGAGGGCAGATCTCTTGTTCTTCCTTCCTTTGCTGTAGCCTGGAACTCAGATGTGAAGGCTGGGGCTGCAGCAGCCATATTGGGCCATGAGGTAATCTCCCAATGGAAGACACAGGCAAGAAAGTTAAGTACCAAAGTAAGAGAAATTTAGTTATCCTATGACTTTTGGCACTCTTACACTTCATAATAGTCAGATTTCCTCCTGACACAAGAAAGAATATACATCTGTCTTATGTAAACCAGTATTATTTGGGGTTTTCTGTCATATGCAGGCAAACCTTATCTTTACAGCTAAGCACATTAACAAAATTTGTGCATTAAAAGAATGGGCTTATCTCCAGGCTCCCTGGGGTGGATGCCCAGCTTCTCCTCTTCCCCACACCCACCCCACAGACACAGCACATAGAGAAAAGGAAGAATTAGCAACAATATTTTCAGCATTCCGTAATCATTGGTCGTTTCATGGAACTGTGTCTCAGGTGTGTTTCAAATTGTCATTCAGAGATAAAGCTCTCATGTAGTACAAGCAAATTTTGATAAAACTACATGTGACAATTCCTACTTGGGTTGATAGAGCTCTCTCTTTAAAAAGGCCGAACGGAATTAAAGTTTTTACTCTTCATTTGTTATGAGTTGAATTTTCAGATTGATGAAATAAGTCACAGAGACTTATCCCTGGGGAATTAATGGACTAGCTTACGTTTTAAACCGCAGGTTTCTTTTTTTAATTTTTTAGAAATGGGAAGGTACTTTATGGTAAAAAGCTTCACAGCAGCTCGGTTTGCATTGATATCCTGTTAATCTTAGCTCAGGCACTGTGTCTGGAGGAGAGGTGAATCGGCAGGGTCCCTGCCAGGGAACTGAGACAGAGGAAAGATGCAGGTGCAGGGAGAACCCTGTCTTAACTGTCTACAATACTCACCCCCTTGCTGGGCCACTCCTCAGGAGACGTGGCCCAGAAGTCGCACGTGCCCTGGGCTCAGCCCACTGATTTAGTGTTCTTAAAGAAAAAAAGAAAAACAAGCTCACACAGTCGCTATCCTGGCATGCCATGGGCTTACGGCTAGTTCCCTGTTTAGACTGTAAGCTCCCTGAGAACAGGGAACCGTATCTGACAGTTCTTTATGACTGTCTCAGCAGCATCCCAGTGTGAGCCCTGAAATACCATCTGACTCTGCCCATCCATTTACAGATGGAATCCCTGAAGCCTTGACAAGTGAACTTGTCAGACAGGTACAGCCAGCCTGGGTTGCGGGGGCAGGTTTGGGGGTGACATGCTGATGAGCACTGAACACATGCTTGGTGAACTGAAAAGATCCGTCCCAGCTGCTCAGCGGCGGTACTGACCTCAAGAGGTCTTTCCAAGGAGAAATCAGGCTTTGAGATCACTTGTCTTACCCAGTTATCAGCACCAATACTGTATTCCTTTCCACGCCACACACAGTTTTCAGCTTTATTCTGTTTTCCCTTGTTCTTCACCCATTCTTCCATCTGACCTACATCTCTTATCAAGGAATGAAGTTTTCTGTTTAAGATTGACTTTTACTGCTCATTTCCTGGGCATATTTGCTTCCCCGGTGAGCTTGAAGTGAGTCACTCACCTGATTGGTACTTTCCGAAACGCTCGTGAAGATAAATATGTTTTACTATTTGGGTAGAATAAATCTCGGGTTTATCAACAAGTACACTCATTGAAATATCATGAAGCTGTCACAAGATTTTCTACTAACTAGTATCAGCCATGATGATATGGTTTACTTTTATACTTAGGTGCTCAATAATGAATTGGAATCAGTTGTTAAAATAGCTGACAATAAATAGATCAGGAAAATACTGCTAACAAGTGTCATTGAGTTTATGAGAGGTTTTTTTGCATCATCACCATCAAGCACTTTGATTTCTTATACTTTCATTAGTAGCTTATTTGGTTGTTCAAGTATAGTTGTTCAGTATAGCACTGTTTCTTAGGTTGAAATTGTGTGGAAAATCAGATTCTCACAATTTTTTCTTCAATGATTATCCACAAACTATTACCAACAATTGCTGCCTCTCATGGAGTGACCGCTCCATAATCACATGCCAAATGCGGCGTGTGTTTTGCTGGATTGGTGTTTGCATTCCCGTTTTATACAGACAGCTGGCGCTCCAGCAGTTCCAGCCTTTAAGGAGGGGCTCAAGGTTGCACATAGCAGAGCCACGGTGTGGTCCCGCCGTGTCTGACTTCAATCTGAATCTCTAACCACTTGGCTTTGCAACCCTCCCCAGAAGTCAAAGCAGCATTAGATTGTTTCATCACCTGTGTGGGTACCGGTATGGGAGCAGCTGGGGCTGAGACGGTGAGGCTGAGATGCTTTGGTGTAGGAACGCTGGCTTACGAGAAGCTGGTGCTTCTGAACACCATGGGCTGAACAATGTTGGGCTCAGGGATGCCAGGTGGAGAGATCCTGCTGCCATGCTGCTCGCAGATGTTGGCACCAGGACTTGAAACCGAATCAGACTGACTCTGATACCTGCACATTTGACCACCTCGCTACCCCACCGTGAGCTGCTCTGTAAATTTAGGCTTAGATGAAGAGTACACGACACAGCCTGTTAACAGGGAGCATTGGCCAACTTTTATGTCTGCACACAGCATCTCGACGGCTGGCTAAGTGATCCGGATGGCCACTGGGGGACAGCAGAGGCCCGGGGGCAGCAAAAATGCTGAGCAGAGGCCGGAGATGAAAGGACCAATTCTCAATTATTCTGTGGGTCCGTAGAGATGAACACTGTGAACTTGTTCCCAGCCTCTGCGTCTCATGCCAGCTGTCCCCCCCCAGCCACCACCCAAGAACGTGTCCCTGGAAGAGTTCCACGTGTGTACTGGGAGCGGGGGAGAGAAGTGAAGATTCTTTGCTTGCGATGGCAAAAAAGTGCACATCCATCTTTAGCCAACCCTTGCTTAGAGATTTTTGTTTGTTTGTTTGTTGTTTTACACACAAGACTGAGAGTTTCAATATTAGTCAGTATTCTGCCTTGTTGGTTTATTTCTTTATCATTAGCCACTCAGTTGCTATGATGATGTCTTTCATCACTAAGAAAAGTACTGTTCACAGCACAGTATACGAGAGTTGCACCTGGTCAGCAGTGAGCCAGAGGCCTTCGAGGCCAGGGAGCTGCGGCCACAGAGCGCCGACAGGGACTGCCCCGACGACGCAGGGCCGGCGCGCCCCGGCCTGCTGTTGGAGGCCGCCTTGTTGTTGATCTAAAACAAAGTGCCTGTTCACTGCTCGTCCTTGTAGCTTTTCTGCTTCTGGGTGAGGTTTAGTAATTCTTGGTCAAATTTCAGCTTAGGTTTACCTAGAATAGTCTCAGGGCTAACCCCTCTCAGTCCCTCTTGTAGGTCCAGTTGAAGGTGGTGGACTTTTCTAGGCCCTCTGTTCCCCATCTAAGTCATGAAGTAGCCTCTGCCTTTCTCCTGTCAGTGAACCCTCTGCTTCCCACCCATGAATGAAGGCATTGCTTTCACCTGTTTCTGAAAATGCATGTTCATAAGATCGACTGAAGGGTAAAAGTGACTAAGGATGTCTCAGCCTTTTTGTTCTTATTCAGTAGTTAAGTTGTGTCCAACTCTTTGTGACCCCATGAACTACAGCATGCCAGGCTTCCCTGTCCATCACCATCTCCCGGAGTCCGATGATGCCATCCAGCCATCTCATCCTCTGTCACCCTCTTCTCCTTCTGCCCTCAATCTTTCCCATCATCAGGGTCTTTTCCGATGAGTTGGCTCTTTGCATCAGGTGGCTAAAGTATTGGAGCTTCAGCATCAGTCCTTACAGTGAATATTCAGGGTTGATTTCCTTTAGGATTGACTGGTTTGATCTCCTTGCTGTCCAAGGGACTCTTAAGAGTCTTCTCCAGCACCTGCTTAAATTAATAGTTTGTTTTACTTTATTCCAGCTCTCAGTTAAAACACAGTGCAAGAATGGCCTTTGTAATGCCCTTCTGTCTATGAGGTCAGTCCAAATAAGACCATGGATGAGTCTTATTTGCCTTCCACCTATTGAGTCCTATTGCCTTCCACTGTGATAACAATCCCTGCCAATTTTCACATTTCTGGAGCCACGATATGTCCAGAAAGAGGCTCCTGCTGTTTAGTTTGGTCTCTACCTTCAACATACATCTCTTACATTTAGCAGGCTTCATTAGAAAGAAGAATTTCAAAGTATTTAATTAAAAACTTTATAAAATGCCTATTTAAACATTGATATAGGTATGAAATAATCGTTCTTTACATAAACAGAGAACTCCCACCAGTATTATCTATAGATTTCATTATTTTTATCAGTAAGGAAACTGAAACTTGTTGATTGACTTGTTCTGGGCCACAGAGGTAGTTAATTTGCAGAGCACAGTCTTATTTGATCGTTTTAAGGCCAAACAGGGACCCCAGCTTTGCCAAGCAGGTGGGGAGTGGAAGACAGACCCTGAGTCCAGGGGCAGAGAGAGGTTCCAGTGGTCCTTTGAGGCTAAGGAAGGCTGTGGAGGACCCGTAGCTTGAAGGATAAGTGGGACCTCATACTTAAGGAGATGCAGCCTTGAAACAATGTGATCCATGCTGCACAACCATCCATATTGGTTGAGTGAGTGAAGGGTGGATGAATGAGGTCGGAAGGCATCCGAGATCAGAAAAATGATCTAGAAGATGAGGAGGCCAGCTTCGTGGTTCAGGGGACACTGAGTAAGACGCTGGACCTGGAAGGATCCACCTGGAGATGCAGGTGGTGAGGGCAGGTGCCCTGGCAAGTGTGGAGAGGCGTGGGGACCAGGCTGGAAGTGTGGGTGAGATGTGACCAATTAGCTTCACCCTGAGAACAATGGGCACCATGGCACTTGGAGGGAAGTTTTCCACAATGCCCCGTGGTTTAGGAAGGGGAGCAGAAGATGAAGCGTGAAGTGTACAGAGGCATCTCCACCACTGGTTTTAAGAACCCCTTCCTGTGTCCCTCCAAAGCCTCCTGTCAGCTCCTCCACAGCGGGAAGCAGAGGGTCTAAATGTCACTTTGGCTGGAAGGAGCAGAGTTCAAAAAGAAACAATAAAAAGAGAGGAAAAGAAACACCCTTAAAACTTCCCTTTCTTGATTTGCACCCAAAGAGATACCTTATACAGTCACTCTTTTCATTAGGATTTTCAGGCTAATCAGTAGGCCTTCCTAAAGTGTTACAAAACTTTCATGGCAAGAATAATTAAATGGAGTGATTTTCTACATCTAAAGTGATCACACATACTTCTGAAATTAGAAAAATGCAGGCTAATGATAAAAAGATAGTTCTAATGAAACCACATGCCTTTTATTGATTTTATTATAAAATATTTCCTTTTTGCATTCCTAATTCAAAGCTTTGAAATGCTGATTTGGTTTGAAATAAAACATGGAAAACCCCGGTACTGTAGGAAACTTGTCAGTCTAACGAGTGTCTTGCTCACTCGAACAGTATTTTGGCTGTACTGGAGCATGTTGAATGGGATTAAGTTTGGCCTTGCCAAAATTTCGCTGTGAAAGAGTTAGCTATAACAATGTTTTATTATATTCCTATTGAACCTCAGCCAGTTGAAAACAGAATCTCCTCACCATCCTTTTAAATTAGCCTTAAACTGCAGACAAAAGACAAAAATCAATGTGCAAATTTAGCTCCTTGCTCACAGTTTCTTAAGAAACTTACCCCAGTGCTAATATGCAGGACTTATAGATAATAGAACATTATCTATTGTAATTGGAAATCTATTGTAAATCTATTGTAATTGGAAATTTTGAAGTAGCATTCCTTACTCAGTTTAAGTGTCTAGGAAGTCCTATACATACATTGCTTCTGTAATGCTCCAGCTTATGCTAATTCTCTGCATATACCTCCTCAGTGCCAGCGCGAGAAGCCTGCCTCCCATTCATTTCTTGTCACCACAACAAATTACAGGGAAAGTTTGAGTATCAGACTGGAACAAAAACTACTAGAAAACCGTAGTATGCAAATTATCCCCTACAGTCTTCTTAACCGTTACATTTTGTTAGTCATTGTAAAGAGCTTTGGGTGCCTAGATAGAAAGAAGTATACATATGCATGCATGCCTGTGCACACACGCAGACACACACACGTGCACACACATACCACACACATGCACACACATACCACATATGTGCACACACACATACCACATACATGCACGCACATACCACACACACGCACACAGAGACACACGCACACAGACATTGGCCACCCAGGTCTAATGCTTCCAGAAGTTCTAAGTGGTACAGACGCTGTGAGTTCCTAAACAATTCTTAGGAAAAAAACTAATAAATATGAATTCCTCAAAACATCCATCAGACTGAGACTGGTTAAAATTCAGGGTCTCATAAGGACTTGCTGTCCTCCAGCACTGTCCAAGAGAGGTCGGCAAGATAAGGAAACAAGCCGGCCTGGCTGAGGGCATTAATAGTAAAAGGCCCGTGTGGAGGCATCTGGAGGCGCAGGGAAAGAGGGAAAGCTGAGGAAAGACGGTGCTGCAGGCACTCGGATGGGTGCGCCCCTGGATGGAAGGATGGGACAGGGGCCGCTGGCCGCCCTCAACCCCGGTGGGCGCACGGCCACTGGACCAGCCGCGGAAATTACAGCAGGTGACTGAAGAGCTGGTTTGTTTTCTGGCCTGACACCTCAAGGGCGGGGGAAGCTGCAGCCGGAGAGGCAGGGTGGTAAGCAGAAGAAGCCAAGAGTAGCAAGCCTTAGTTAGCTTGCGAGGCCCGGAAAGTGGGGGCCCTCCCATTCTGCAGCACCCCCTACAGCTCGGGAGAGAGAGTGAGGCCGGAGATGCGGACCTCCTCCTCCCTCCTCACCACAGGCAATTTTTTTACTGAGACTGTGAAGCCAGAGTCAGCCTGGACTGGAATAGAAAACCAAACGACAAAGGACGTGCAGAGGCCCCTGGTCACTGCGCAAGACTGGATCCAAAGTCCTAGGATGGTCCAGGGCCGCTGCGGGGAAGTCTGCATGCCGCGCTGCATCCCAATGTTCTCAGGACAGCAGCCCACACTCTCCTGGGCAGGGGCATCCATTGCCCAGGACCTGGAAGGTCCGAGGCTCCCTGGGGATATTTTTCTAAAAGCCTGTTCTCTCCTGAATACCAAGCTCATGTTTTCAACTGCACTTTAGACAACCCCAAACTCAGCATAGCCAAAATTAAATTCACTGTCTAGCTCCCGCATTTATCCCTCCTCTCGCGTACCTCCTATTTATTAATAATAATCACTCCCTCAGCTCTGCTAGAACCTCCGAGCCATCCTGTATGCCATCCCCTCCCTCACCCCCGACCCAGTCAATCCACTCCATCCTGGGGGTTCCACCTGGGTCAGACTCTCTTATGCTCTTTTCCACTGGCTCCCCCGCCCCCCGACCTGAGTTCGCATCGGTCCCATCTCTCCCTTGAACTGTGAAATAGGCCTCCTAACTGTAGTTCTCTCCTGGACTGTTAAACAGTCTCCTAGCCGAGACTCCACCCTCCTCTCCTTAGTTAATGCGCCCTCACACTGCCGTGAAGCTGCCTTTCCAGGCACAAAATCCCCTGCTGGTGCTCCTTTGGTGAAGAAAAAAATTTTAGTCTTCATTTTCCAGCTAGATTGGGGGTGGTATGCATTAATTTGAAAATCTTTTCTAAACAGAATGGTGTGATCTGTTGCAAATCGAGTCTCCAAGCACAGTCCTGGCTTTCTCCGTAACATCAGGGAGATCAGCCCTAAATCAACCATCCTCTGTGTCGGAAAAGCTTGCCCAAATAATTATTTTCTTTGGCTTGTACATAGTAGGCATTAACCGAATGTTTACTCAGTGTTGAGTTGATTTGCTTTCACATAAATTGTTTTGATGACAGTTGATGCCAGCAATCTGTGCCTAATCAAAATGACTGACTAATAACCCTGCCTCAAAAAAACACATTTAACCCCCCAAAGCTACAGCAGAACATCTAACAGACTCTCGTAGAGGTGACCTTGATAAAATTCTAATCCAATGTGATTTTTTGAGTCTGCTCCCTCATTTATAAGGGCTTCCCTGGTGGCTCAGATGGTTAAGAATCCACCTGCAATGCGGGAGATCGGAGTTCAGTCCCTGAGTCAGGAAGATCCCCTGGAGAAGGGAATGGCTACCCGCTCCAGTATTCTAGAATGGAGAGTTCCATGGAAAGAAGAGCCTGGTGGGCTACAATCCATGGGGTCGCAAGGCACTGATGCTTAGGTCTGGAAGCTCCCTCCCTTGGGAACAGGGTCACCTACAAGCTCAGAGGTCCTCTCTAGCTTAGAAACGTGAAGAGCCCTTGACTCTATGGTCCTAAAGGGGAGTCTCCCTGTCTTTACGTAGTCCTTCTTAGACTTCGTCTTTTTTCATTTCTGTTACCTGTTCTGCACCCGAATTCCCTCAGTGGCTGCAACTGCAATTTAGTTCATGTCTAGCTTTGTACGTTGTTCTTGTGTCAAGTCTGAAATCCAGAGAACACCATCCAGATGTCCTGCAATAGTAGGGAAAGAATTCCTTTATGGAAATCCAGCACAAAGCTGAGGATCCTTCCAAATGCTATTCATTTGTCCATATTTGCTAAGAACAATTAAGGAATGTATGCTAGAACTTGAGAAACGTCTTTTGCAGTTTTATTCATCTTGTAAGCAACCAACAGACTGTCTTTTGAAAGTAGACCATACCCTTTTAGTTTAACAAGTTATGAAAAGGTAATTATTTTTTAAAAAAGGAAAAAAAAGTCAAAGATAGTGAAATGGAATGACACTGCAGAAAACATTTTGCCAAAACAAATTAAAGTGGAGATTTATAATTCCTGTATAAAGCCCCTTTGTATGATCAAAGAAAGCATCATCTGTACCAGCAAGTTCTCTGTCTTACATGATTGTGTTGAAGAGGAGGCAGGCACGAGATGAACTGATAAGCTCTTTGCTCACAAGTACATAATAGCTGGAGTGATTACTTCTGGCTTCAGGCAACATGATTCTGTAAGTGAACATTTAGCCTTAACATGGTGTTTCGAGAATCACTGTATAGACCAATGGGAAGAAAGAGAAGGAGCTACGGCTGCCCAGGCATGTAGTGCATAACCCACTGGAGAATAACAGAAGTGAACAAGATGTTTTTCGTCCTGCCACGCATTATCTGGTAGCTTTAAAGACTGGAGATCCTTGACAGTTATACATTGTAGCAAGGGTTTCAGTCCACGCTTGGAGTTTCCAGACAGCTGGTCTCTCCTGCATCCCTTTTCCTTGAAATAGCAACTTTTCCCTTTCATTTTCTGCTAGGAAGTTTTACCTTGTAACCCCTCAACAAGCTAGCTCCATTTTTGTTTCCTTGGAAAAAGATACAAATGGGTTTGTGAAAGTGTGTGTAAATGCAGCTGTCAGGCCCTCAGCATCAAGAGAAAGGCAACCGACCGCTCCCTGTGCCCCGTGCCCAGCACCCATGACTGACAAGGGCTTGCATTCATGGCCCGGGTGGATGCAAAGGCCCACTCACTGGTCACCCGAGACGTGCTCAGTTAATGCTTGCACGGCCGGACTCCCAGGTGGCCTGTCGCTTATTTTTGTAAGTTCTATCCAGTAGCAGTGCAAAAGCAGTTAGTTGGTTGATAAAAAGTACAAATAACAGAATCCAAAAATAAGAAAGATTCCCCCAAGTAGACAGGGTCAATCAACAACAGAAGAAAGTAGCTTTCTAATGCAGGTCTTAATAATGCAACCGGTCTGGGTTGCATTAGTTTTTCCTTCTCAATTCAGTTCAGTCACACAGTCATGTCCGACCCTTTGTGACCCCATGGACTGCAGCACACCAGGCTTCCCTGTCCATTACCAACTCCCGGAGCTTCCTCAAACTCATGTCCATCAAGTCGGTGATGCCATCCAACCATCTCATCCTCTGTCATCTCCTTCACCTCCTGCCTTCAGTCTTTCCCAGCATCAGGGTGTTTTCCAGTGAGTCAGTTCTTTACATCAGGTGGTCAGAGTATTGGAGTTTCAGCTTCAGCATTAGTCCTTCCAATGAATATTCAAGACTGATTTTCTTTAGGATTGACTGCTTGGATCTCTTTGCAGTCCAAGGGACTCTCAAGAGTCTTCTCCAACACCACAGTTCAAAAGCATCAATTCTTTGATGCTCAGCTTTCTTTATAGTCCAACTCTCACATCCATACATGACTACTGGAAGAACCATAGCTTTGACTAGATGGACCTTTGTCGGCAAGGTAATGTCTCTCCTTTTTAACATGCTGTCTAGGTTGGTTGTAACTTTTCTTCCAAGGAGCAAGCATCTTTTAATTTCAAGGCTGAAGTCACCATCTGCAGTAATTTTGGAGCCCAAGAAAATAAAGTCTGTCACTGTTTCCATTGTTTCCCATCCATTTGCCATGAAGTGATGGGACTGGATGCCATGACCTTAGTTTTCTGAATGTTGAATTTTAAGCCAGCTTTTTCACTCTCCTCTTTTACTTTCATCAAGAGGCTCTTTAGTTTCTCTTCACTTTCTGCCATAAGGATGGTGTCACCTGAGATTATAATTGAGATATATTAGCCTCAATAAATATCTGAGGTTATTGATATTTCTCCTGGCAATCTTGATTCCAACTTGTGCTTCATCTAGTCTGGCATTTCTCATGATGTACTCTGCATATAAGTTAAATAAGCAAGGTGACAATATACAGCCTTATATATTGATGTACTCCTTTCCTAATTTGGAACCAGTCCATTGTTCCATGTCCAGTTCTAACTATTGCTTCTTGACCTGCATACAGATTTCTCAGGAGGCAGGTATGGTGGTCTAGTATCCCCATCTCTTTAAGAATTTTCCATAGTTTGTTGTAATCCACACAGTCAAAGGCTTTATCATAATCAATGAAGAAGAAGTAGATGTTTTTCTGGAATTCTCTTGCTTTTCCTATGAGCCACTGGATGTTGGCAATTTGCTCTCTGGTTCCTCTGCCTTTTCTAAATCCCATTTGAATATCTGGAAGTTCTCAGTTCACATACTGTTGAAACTGAGCTTGGAGAATTTTCCACATTACTTTGCTAGCATGTGGGATAAGTGCAATTGTGCAGTAGTTTGAGCATTCTTTGGTATTGCCTTTCTTTGGGATTGGAATGAAAACTGACCTTTTCTAGTCTTGTGGCCTCTGCTGAGTTTTCCAAATTTGCTGGCACATTGAGTGCAGCACTTCAACAGCATCAAGAAAAACATCTCATTGCCATCTTAACAGAAAGTCTTTAATCTGTAAACTTTATCAGCAGTGACTCATTAGTGGCCTGCTGCTAAGTCTCTTCAGTCATGGCTGATTCTGTGCGACCCCATAGACGGCAGCCCACCAGGCTCCCCCATCCCTGGGATTCTCCAGGCAAGAACACTGGAGTGGGTTGCCATTTCCTTTTCCAATGCAGGAAAGTGAAAACTGAAAGTGAAGTAGCCCAGTCGTGTCCAACTCTTCGCGACCCCACAGATGGCAGCCTACCAGGCTCCTCCATCCATGGGATTTTCCAGGCAAAAGTACTAGAGTGGGGTGCCATTGCCTTCTCTGCATTAGCAGCCTATTAGGAGCTAAAAAAGGGCTTCTCAGGTGGCTTAGTGGCAAAGAATCTGCCTGCCAGTGCAGGATACTTGAGTTCCATCCCTGGCTTGGGAAGATCCCCTGGAGTAGGAAATAGCAACCCACTCCAGTATTCTTGCCTGGGCAATTCCGTGGACAGAGGAGCCTGGTGGGCTGCAGTTCATGGTGTTACAAAGAGAAAGACATGACTTAACAACTAAAACAACAACAACAGGAGCCAAAAGCTTGCTGAGAATAATATAATTTCATGTGAAGGGATAAATATACTTCAGCTAACTCAGAGTCCCAAATCTGGGCCTGGACGTCTATTCTTCAGAGCACAGTCATAAAGGTGGGACCCATGCAGCGATACTTTGCCTTGAGCCAAATGTCCCAGCTTTAGGTTTCTAAAGGTAAAATACACATTAAGGAGCAATCTGGTTGATGCAAAGAATTGCCGTAGATGGAAGTGTTCAGACAGGCCCCACAGGAAGGCTCTCGGGTTCTTAAGCAAAGAGCCCAATGCACTGAAGTGATTCTGAAGGTTAACTACGTGTCTGAAAATTATCTGAAGACCAGCACAAGGGAATTCGAAAGAATGTATGTTGTTACGAAATCTGAGTTTCTTTTCTTAGAAAAAGTAAAATGATCTAGTTTCTATTTTATTCTGATTGGACTTCAAAGGTCAAAAGTATCAGCAAGAATAGAAGTGTCGTGTGTGGCGTGCATGTGTGTATGCTCGGTCCGGTTAACTCTTCGCGACCCCAGGGACTGTAGCCCACCAGGCTCCTCTGTCCATGGGATTTCCCAGGCAAGAACACTGGAGCTGGTTGCCATTTCCACCTACAGGGGATCTTCTGGAACTGATCCAGGAATCAAACCTGCCTCTCTGGCGTCTCCTGCATTGGCAGGAGGATTCTTTACCAACGCAACACCTGGGAAGCCCAATAAAAGTTAATGAGAACAAACTGACCTCTCCGTTTAGGAGAACCTCAGCAAAATTTGTGTCTGAGTAGAGACCTAAAACTGGGCAGAAGTCTTTGTCTTGTGCAAAGTCCCCCTTCCACCCTGCCGTCTGCCCTTGGCCACCCACTATAACATCACCCACGGGAAGTCCCTTCCCCTGTTTGGCCTGAAGCAGGGCTTCGCTAGAAGCTCAGGTCCTTCAGAAGGATGCTCACGTCTAGGATGTGATGAGTGTCTGTCAGCTACAAGACCTGTGATTTCATACTCACTTGTACCCTCCACCCCTCCCAGATGGGCCCTTTTGGGCTCCATTCATTCTCAGGGACTCCTTTGTGGCCCCCACTCTGCACTCGGCTCTGGCTCAGTCCGTCTACAGGAGGCCACCTTCTCCCCACTCCCACCTTAACCACAAAGCCCTCTGTGCTTGGAGGTCAGCCTCTGGTTGACCCCCTTCTCTTGTCCAGCGACATTCCCATCCATCTCTTTTCCTCTAAACCAACGAGGCAGGTCATCGTTGTCTCCCTTACAAAATATACATTCTGTCTTGCTTTATGTTAGGCGTGTCTTAGACCCTGAAATAGACTGTAAGCTTCTTGAGCTTCTTGAAGTCTATGTCTCTCTCTCTCCTCTCTCCACGTATCTCCTCCCAAACCAGCAGCGCCTTCAATGCAGTAAGCACTGGGGAGGGGGTATTTGTTGAATTGATTTCATTTAATTCAGTTTTTAACTGAATCAAGCAAAGGATGTCACAAGCTGGCTTTTATAACTAAAGAAAGCACAATTGTGCAGCTGGTGACCATCTCTGGCGGGGAGGTGTAGGAAAGACACAGGGAGACTCCTCAGAGGCCAGCTGACTGCTGGTCAAACCAGGTGCAAGTTGGGAAAAATTCTATAGTGAATGAAGGAAAATAAAATGCACAGTGGAAAAGAATACCAACATTCTTACAGATGAATCTTAAAGTATTATTTTTACAAAGAAAACAAGGATTATTTCTGTTCCCTTGTTGACTAGCTTGCATGTTCTTCCTACAGATACTTTCAGAAAAAGACCTATTGTTTGTTTTTCTTCTTGCTGACACAGTATCCATTGTTTATAGCTGTAATCATAGCATACATAGTTGAAAATGTGGGATTGGGACAAGCTGTATTCCCCTCTCTGGTTCTTTAGACAGTGAATACTGTGTTCTTTATCTCTTATCACAGCTCCTTTGTCAAACACTGAGTGATTATTTTCCCCAGACAAATTTGTAGTTTGTTATCAACCATAAAAATGTCTTTATTGCCTCGTTTTTCGACATTTAAACTTTGGTACGTGTGTCTCAAGACGAGCGTGAATTAAGGTGTTTATTTCATTTTAAATACAATTTTATTATGGTATATAAAGCTAGGTTTCTCCAGCACGAATGGCTTACGTGGAGCTGTGTTTAGACTTGATGAAAATGTATTTTATTTTAGTATGTGTTTACACCTTTTTAGGAGAGTGGTTATGCCTGTCGGTTCCCAGGTCAGCGGTGCTGGGTGCATTTGTCAAGAAGTTAGACAGGCGCAAACATCTGTAGCTTTCTGCAGCAGGTGACTGTCAGCCAACTTCCAGCTACAGAAAGGGTATGACACACTTTTCCTCTCCTGGGATCTGCATTTTTCCAAATGCCCAAGACTTCTTCCTCTTCTGTAGTTCACAAACCTGATCCCAAAGCCTGGGAGAGAGAAAAACAATCCCCCTTTTTTTTTTCACATAATAAATGGGAACTCTTTGTTTTTCCTAGTTTAAAAACTGACAGCATTGCTTGATATGACACTGAAAGGCTTTAATTCAAATAACTCCTTATAACAAAGAAATAAAATATATTTTCTGCCCATTCTGCCCATGTAACTTCAGGGCACTTTTGAAATATTCATTTTTTTTTTAAGTTGGTGGTGGAGTCTACGAGAAGTCTTAATGTGCCACTTTGTATTGTTTATGAATATCAAATTAGAGTACATATTATGCTGCTCAAACTATCTCCACAAGGCTTCACTTAGATTGAGGAGATAAAAATGATTGCCAGTCCTTCAGATGCCTAGAGGGAAGCGCTCTGGTTTTGTTCTTGATTTGTTTTCCAAGGCTGGTTTAAACTTTGGAGACAGTGTGAGGAGTCAAGGTCAGAGTCAGTACTTTTACAATTTTCAACTTGGATTGCCCTAAATTCTCATATAAAGTATGGAAAACCATTAACAAGGCAGTTCTCCCCAAAGATTCTGAGACAGACAATGCTCAGGAATCTAGATACCGTGTCTGAAAAGTGCAAAATGAACTTGTCCCTGAGAACCGGCGAGGGGAACTCCAAAGAGAGACACGGACACATGGGCTTTCAGTTGAGGAATTTCAGCTTTATCACTTTGTGTTGTTTAATTTGGTGACTTTTCCTCAAGGATAAGTTTTTTTTAAAGTTTTCATAGTTGTTACAAGTTAAACCTTGTACCAGCACACATCGTATTTTGAAAGCATTACTAACATATTTCAAGTTAAAATGTACTGTGAATGTTGTGGCTATTCTAAATATGTTTAAACAGCTCAGAGACTTTCTCAAATCCATGTTGGGTTAGCAGACCGTTTCTTAATACTGGTCAGGTTGGACAACTAGTGCTGATGGTGGTAGTTTAGTTGCTAAGTCGTATCTGACTCTTGCGAACCCCTGGAGTGTAGCTGCCAGGCTCCTCTGTCCATGGGGATTCTCCAGGCAAGAATACTGGGGTGGGTCGCCATTCCCTTCTCCAGGACAACTAGCAAGGCCACCTGCGGTGGGAATTCCGCTTCCAACCGCACTTCCTTTAAGGTGTCAGCTTTCCTCCTTTTTTCTATAGAGATGCCATAGCTGGCGTCCACAGTGGGCTGCAGTTTTCCTTCAGGTGTCCCGGAACCTGGTTTTTCAGCATCTCTCTCCCCGCCTCCTTTCATATCTTCGTCTTTATTTCCGTCTTTCTGTCCCAAGGCAGGGCCCCCGGGGACCTCCAGGCTGATGGTTCTCTGGTTTTGAGGTGCTGCCTGCCCATCACTCAGGGTGCAGGGTGCCCAGGGCTGCCACTGCCGGTATTTCTTTGGCTTGGATGGCAGATGGCCAGAGTTTGCCCACTGTTTGGTCATCTTAGACGCATACCTATACCAATGAGGCTGGCTTTTTTTTTTTTTTTTTTAGCCCACGGTTGCTCCGCTCATCCGAGTGGCCTATTTGTGAAGGCATCAGTGTCCAAGTATTCTGGCTTTAGCAAAGTGAGTCCTGGAATTTAAGGTGCACGTGCCTGCTTGGCCACAGGGAGTCAGGCTGACTAATCAGAACCCAGCACCCTTGGCCTCCCTCTGTCTCCGTGTCCCCTTTTCTCTGCTTCTCCCCTCCCTTCATACCTCCCCGTCGCACCCTCCTCCCCCGGACCAACATGCCTGTGTCGCCAGCGCACGTGGCGGGTGCTAGGAATACCCTGGGCGCGTCCCCTCTAAGTCAGCGTCTGCAGGCTGCGGGCCTGCAGTGAGCCTCTGCTCCCGAGACCTGTCCTCCCCAACTCTCGCCTCGGTCTGGACTCAGTCTCCTCCAGGAGCCATTCCTGCTGTTCCTCAGCCCTCACTGTGCCCACAAAGAGGCGGCGCTTCAGAGGCCACCATCAGAGCGCAGAAGAAATGGACTCCAGGGCCCCACGCAGGTGACTGACCTGACATCGGACTGCTTTCATCTTTCCCTGTAATCGACTCCAGATTGCATTGCCGGTCGTCACTTTCCTTTCTCGATCCTGAAGTCCCAACCTGATCTTGAGGCCCTCCAGTCCAAAGAGAGCATTGCAAAAAAAAACACAAAAAACAAAAAAAAAACAAAGAGAGCATTGCTCTCTAGCCACGCGCACCACCCCATCCACGCTGCTGAGACTGTCCCTTGAGTTTGGTTGCACTTCTTCATAAATTCCACCCTGAGATCTTTGCGTCCAATGAGGAAGGGTGTTGACTGGCTTTGCTCTCCACCTGTCCTTACTACACAGTCTTTTCATTGCCTTGTAAGTTCCTTCTGCTCCACAGAATATTTCCCCCCTGTTGCCCAGAAATGCACTTTTTATGGTAAGTGACAATTACACCAGAACTGTGGTGTTGGAGAAGACTCTTGAAGAGTCCCTTGGACTGCAAGGAGATCCAACCAGTCCATCCTAAAGGAGATCAGTCCTGGGTGTTCATTGGAAGGACTGATGTTGAAGCTGAAACTCCAATACTTTGGCCACCTGATGCGAAGAGCTGACTCATTTGAAAGGACCCTGATGCTGGGAAAGATTGAGGGCAGGAGGAGAAGGGGATGACGAGGAGAAGAGGATGAGATGGTTGGATGGCATCTCCAACTCAATGGACATGGGTTTCAGTAAACTCCGGGAGTTGGTGATGGGCAGGGAGGCCTGGTGTGCTGCAGTCCATGGGGTCGCAAAGAGCTGGACACGACTGAACTGAACTGAACAGGTGACTTCAGTGGTCGAGGAGAACTATTTTAAGGAAAACCTCATGGTCAAACACTCAGAGGCCTGCACGCCTGCCATTTTAACCTTACTGTGCTGCTTTGATGATAGATAGAGGCAGATACATTGATAGACGTAGCCAGGAGATAGGCAGTGTGGAGACAGGCAGACAGATGTTCTGGCAGGTGGATAGATAGAAAGATGTTTTGGCAGATGGATAAATTATACAATATATAAATGGGAAAAACGAGGAAGGGAGAAAACTGGGAGAGAAAATGTAAGTTGAACTTGTGACTAGTTTACTGAACTTTAAAAAACTTGAACCTTAAATAGTCAACATAGTTTCCCTTCCACCCGAGAAAAGAAATACATATCTCATTAGTGGGTATTTAATCTTTTCACAGTAAGAAATCTTCCCTTCAAATGCAGTTACAGCTGCTTTTCCATGAGTGCTGGTCAATTCTCATCTATGTGAACATTTTTGGTGCTTTTAGCTGTACCAATCTATTTTGAAATCACCTTTGACTATAAAGGAGAAAAAAATACCCATCTGTAAATGCTTTTGTCTAGAGGTGTATCATCAAAATAAGAGTTCCATTCACCTCTGTCCTTATGAAACTGGTGGCTATTTTCTATTCTTATTTTAAATTTTCTCTTTTATCTTCCATTTTAAGGGAATGATTCAGAGAAAGGGCTATCTTATCTTTCAAAGGAACATGGAACTAGCCCCATCCAAATGGGAAATTAAAAATAGTAGCTCTCAAGTTCATGTGAGATGCACAAGTCAAAAAATGCAAAGTTGTGAGGTCATATAAGGCCTTTTGAAACTTACAGCACAAGGATATGACTTCAGTATTTCTGCAGAGGAAGAGGTGTCTAGGTATGAATTTCTCTATGACTCTCCTTTTCCATGCTTATGTGTGCTAATATCTTGATGGAGATCATAATTAATGTAAAAGCTTATATCCGGTAATATGCCATCCTTACTGAAATAGCCATTCTAATCTGATCTTTCAATGTAGCACATGTTTTAACCAAATAAGAGGGGTTATTTATTCATGAAAATGATTTTCAGATTTTTGGTGTAATTCACACTACCTGTTTTTTTACCTTGTGAAAAAAATTTTTGGCTAATATGTCAAGATAGAAAATATTGTCTTCAGAGTTAGTAACTAAGTGTTAGTCGCTTAGTCGTGCCCGACTCTCTGCAACCTCATTGACTACAGCCCACCAGGCTCCTCTGTCCATGAGATTTTCCAGGCAAGGATACTGGAGTGGGTTGCCATTTTCTCCTCCAGGGGATCTTCCCAACCTAGGGATCAAACCTGGGTCTTCTGCACTGCAGGCAGATTCTTTACTGACTAAGCTACAAGGGAAGCCCCTTAAGTCATTCATTAATCGTTTGTTCAAATCACAGTGTCAAATATCTGTGTGTATGCTCAGCTGTGTCCGACTCTTTGTAGTCCCATGAAAGGTAGCCCTGACCTTGGGATTCACTGGGCAAGAATGCTGGCGTGGGTTAACCATTTCCTTCTCCAGGGGATCTTCCCGACCCAGGGCTCAAACTTACATCTCCTGCACTGCGGGTGGATTCTTTACCTCTGCAGCATGCCCATCAAATATCTAGATGGTAATAAACAAATCACAGCACAATCTTCATAGAGCTTAGCATTCACCAGGCACTTGCTGTGAGCTCCCTTTCTCTTTTTAAAGATATTTATATGATTTATTGAGTAATTCTCCCAGCTCTATGAAGTGGATGGCATAGTTGTCCTCACTTCACAAACGATGAAAGTAAGGCACAGAGATGTTAAGTAACTTACCCAAGGTCACACAGTGGGAATTTGGAGCCAGGATTCACCTTCAAGGCAATGTGGCACCAGCATCCATGTTCCTAATCATTTTGCTGCGGAAATTGTGTGTGCCAGGCTCACTTAGGGAGCCCCAGCATCTGCCACCCTGTCTGGTGGGAAAAAAGGCTTAATAACCTTGGGTTGAAAGAATAAATAAATCCACCCCAATAGTGTTAAATGCACTTGGTTCTGAGCTCTTGAAGAATTAAGACTATTGAGAGGTTCCTTGCCCTCAATTAAATTATAGTCTGGCCCTGGCAGTCAGAACCAGCGATTCTAATTCACTGTCATCAGAAGACCTTCAACCGAAGGGTTTGTGTCAGCTGCGTTCTAAATGAAAAGCAGCACTGTAAAGTGTTTATAGCAACCTTACAAAGGAAATAAGGGTTTATAGCAATCTTATAAAAGAAATGGTAAGTGTTTATAACAGCCTGATAAAGGAAATGATAGGGAAACTGAGGCATCGAGCGAATGAAGAGCCGGGTGGCGGCTGCACAGGGTGATAGTGGCAGGTCCAAGGTCCAAGCCCAAGCAGCGTGGCCTGGAAGGACTCCCCCTGGACTGCCAGGCCTGGGGCCTCACTGCACCCAGTGCCATCGTGGGGAAGAGAGGTGGCCCGTGTGGGGGCAGGGGCACAGGGAACGTGGCCGGACTGAAAGGTCCTTGTGGAAGGGTGCATCACCAGCCAGCTCTTGTCTGAACTGCTTTCAGAATCCATCTCCTCTTTTGCTCCAAGCTGACACCGTCACATGTGATTCTTGAGCTTGCTACGTGGCGTGTAGGTTCATCAGTATCTACATATGTTCACACACACAGATGTGTAGATATATTTATACACACATGTAGTATACATCTGGGGATAAATATAGATTAGAGGTAGTATTGTATCTATATTATCATATTCCTATATTATCATATCATAAGCACACATATCATGTGTGCTTACTGAGTCATGTCCGACTCTGCGACCCCATGGAGTGTAGCCTGCCAAGCGCCTCTGTCCATGGACTTCTCCAGGCAGGAATACTGGAGTGGGTGTGTGCATGCTAAGTCATTTCAGTTGTGTCCAACTCTTTACAACCCTATGAACTGTAGCCTGCCAGGCTCGCCTGTCCATGGAATTCTCCAGGCAGGAATACTAGAGTGGGTTGCCATTCCCTTCTCCAGCGATCTTTCCGACCCAGGGATCGAATCCGGGTCTCCTGCACTGCAGGCATATTTTTTTTTTTACCATCTGAGCCACCTAGGAAGCCCTACTATGTCCCTGCAGATAGTAATGTCTATACATTCCAATTCTCATTAAGTGGCATCATAGTAAGTGCATCTTTCTGAGAAACTTGCCTAAGGACACAAAACATTTGGCCATTAAATAACGAAAAACAACAGTGATCGTTTTTAATATTGAAATGTTATCAGAGATGTTGATGTTTGCAAGAGCAGAAAGGGAAGAGATTTGCTTCGATACAGACTAAGAACCAGGGGAATTCTGTACTCATCTTTGTTTGTTTCCAGTTTTGAGTATACATGTAGTTTTTATTTTTGAAAAATGGAGAAAAGATGAGGCGACTATTTTTTTTTTTCCAATATGGAAAAGGAAAAGTCCTGAACCTGCTAGCTCCCTGGAACCTCTGGCATCACCTGAGAAGGGGGTTTCTCAGAGCAAAACAGATCCTGGGGCAGAGGGTGTCCTGGGATGCGACCCCAGCACTTGCACACGCACCTGTCCCCACGTCCATGAGACGTGCGATCCCGTGATTTGTAACACTCGCCTGACCTCACTCTAGGGCAAACAGCATTGACCTTGGACTCGAAACACCGAGGGTATGAACGTGGGCACGTGCCACATACTTCCAAGTTCACGCATACTTTCCGAACAACACACAGCCCTGAGTAGGAGAGGGAGAAGGATTGAATTTCCTGAGCAGCATTCCAGATGTATTGATAGAACTGTGGCTTGAGCCCTTTCTCTGAGCAAGGTCAAATTTTAACCTTCCAATGCTCAAAGTGAGATGAAAATAATAACGGGTAAACCAATGACTACTGAAAACCTCTGTGGCTTGAACATTCTTTTTTGATCCCTATTTTGAATAACTCTTGCATAGGGTGGCTCACCATCCCAGTTTGCTCAGGACTGAAAAGTTTCCCCGGACACGGGCTGTTCATGGCTAAACCTGGGACGGACCGTCACCCTGTTGTTACACGTCCCTGCACTGGGACGCCCCGCTTCACCTGCTCTCGTGAGCGCCCTGACACCCGGAACCGGCCCAGTCCCACCTCCCTGAACCCGGGGCCCCGGCAGGATCAGCAAAATGTGGGCCCTGCCCTTCCACGGATTCCCCTCCACCGGGTTCACGCCAAACATTCCTAACGCTCTGTGAGCAGGCTTTCAAATGTTCTGTACAGAATGACTTTTCCATAAATGATATTTATTATTTCTTCCCTTATCATTTGGAAAACAATTATAAGCAAAGTTAAAGGGACAGAAATGTATGGGGAAATACTTTTAAAGCAGACTCAGTGGGTGAAAAAAAAACGAATACTTTAATAAAATTAGTGAAAACTTTTAATTGACAAATAGGGTTTTTCACAAACTCACTTTCCACGTCGTTAGAGTCCACGCACACAGTAGGACATATAAATTTGAAAAGAATCAGGAAATCTAAACTACCAATCGTTTCACAACTAGGTCTTTCTTAGCCCTGTGGTCCACAGGCATTCATTTCTGTGCCAGCCTCCTTAAGAACGAGAACCGTAGAGGATACGGTGGAGTGGAACCTCCCCTGGACCCTCGATGGGAGCCTGGCAGGAGGTCCAGCCATGCGGGGAGGTTCTCCCCTTGAACTTGGAGCCTGCGGTGGAATCAGGACACTCACCCAACCGGCTACTTTCTTGTCCATCTCCTGCCCCCCTGTTCAGCTCAACAGATATTTACTGCCGGCTACAGGTCCTTGGGCTTCCCCTGATGGCTCAGCTGGTAAAGGATCTGCCTGCAATGCGGGAGACCTGGGTTCGATCCCTGGGCTGGGAAGGTCCCCTGGAGAAGGAAAAAGCTACCCACTCCAGTATTCTGGCCTGGAGAATTGCAGGGACTGTACAGTCCATGGGGTCACAAAGAGTCGGACTCGACTGAGTGACTAACACTTTCGTATATGTATATGTGTGTGTGTGTTTTATAGATTCTGAGTTTCATTCTTATGTTTTCCCACGTTCTGCCAGCAGTAATAGACCAAATTACATAAATTGCCACCAACTGTCAAATTTTCAGAATTCCCTATTCTGAGAGTTCAGGGAGAAGTAGTTGTGACGACGGTTTTCGTCCTGAAGTGAGGAGGCCGCTGAGCTAGCCTACAGAGGCTCCTAGCAAAGTGAAGCTCGGATTGACACCCTGCCTGCAACTGGAGCAATTCACACCAAAAACCATGAAATGCCAAGAGACAATTTTGCCCACATCTCACGAATAATTGAAGAAAAGGCCAGATTCCCCGGGCCTCAGTGAGTCCTCTCATCTGGGCTTGTGAAACAAGAATCCTGAAGGGGGTGGGAAACAGACGAAATCCAGCCTGGCGAGTTCAATCCACGGGCACCTTTTCATCTGCCACTCGCTCAGAAGCGGGCGATGCACACAGTCCGGGATGCAGGGAACACCCTCACTGTGGATCCGGCGCGTCTTCTCTGAGGCTTCGGGTTGACGAGGCAGGAAGCGTTGCTTGCCCGGGGTCCTCGGAGGCTGCTTCTCCTCCTTCAGTTCTTCAGCTCGTGTGATAACTGCCTCAGTGTCTGTCGCATGTTCAAGGCCTAAAGGAAAAAGCTGGTTCTGCGCCTTCCAGGTCTGTTAGCCGAGTGTGGCAGGCTCCGGCGTCACTAATCCACACGTGCACCACCAGCTCATCAGAAAGGGCCACGGCAGTACGCAAACACCCTCCTGCAGCTTCGTAAGATGAGTTGTTTTAAAGCTACAGTGACGAGACGCGGGCGCTGCACGGAAGAGCTCCTCCTGGTTGACACGGGGTGGTGTGAACGGTGGGACCCCCCCCCCCCCCCCCGCAGCGCTCACCTGCCACCCTGGGATGCGGGGGGTGTGGTATTTCATACCTGAGCGAGGCGTGATCGTATTTTAATTCTTGCCCTGTAAGGTGAAGATAGACTGCATTTGCAAAATAAAAGCAAGGGTCTGTGTTCATGCTAAATAGTGATTTCTAAGAAAAATGATGATGAAGTCCTAAACGAACAAAAATTATGGAGTGATATCTGATTTGAATTCTGTGATAGCTTTGGGAGTTTCTCATCCTTAAAGGGTAGCTGTGTTTTGTGTGTGTGTGTGTGTGTGGTTTCATCCACAGGCACTTGGGAGCACAGACCATAACTGTGTTTGCACATATTTGTAAAAACCCATGAGAAAGGATGGTTAACATCTGGTTGGCCTCAAGATAATTTTCCTCTAAAGTATTTATATATAATAGGTAGTTGATAGATTACTGAGGTTTCAAGTTCTTTTATTATAAATCCCAATCCACCTTTGCATCGTAGCGTCCAGTCTTCTCTAAGATTATACATTGTTGTTAAGTTGCTCAGTTGTGTCCAACTCTTTTGCAACCCCATGGACTGTAGCCCACCAGTATCTTCTGTCTGTGGAATTCTCCAGGCAAGAATACTAGAGTGGGTTGTCATTCCCTTCTCCAGGGGATCTTCCCAACCCAGGGATCGAACCCAGGTCTCCTGAATTGCAGGCGGATTCTTTACCATCTGAGCCCCCAGGAAAGTCTGCGGGAAGCCCAAGATTATATATATTGACACAGAAATTCTCAACTTTTCCCCTTGGATTGTTTTTCCCAATACGTGTGTCTGTATAGGTGAAAATCTTGACAGAGAAGAAATAGCCCATCTGTGTGCCTCGCCCCCTCTTCCTTACCGGCACCAGTCACTCATGGGGCACTGGGAACCTGGGGCTCTGATGCCTGACACAGCTGGAAACTGGGGGATACGGAGCCAGGTAACAGGGAGGTCCTGTAGCCCAAAACCAGTGGGCTGTCAGGAGCTAATAAGGAGGAAAGTATTAATAAAAGATGATTAACATGCCGAAGAGGAGTAGAGAAAATAGACACAGAAGAATGTGTGGAGTGGAGGCACATATAAGGGAAAGGCAGTGTTTTTCCAGACCCGCGAAGGAGTATGTAAGTGGGAGACTACACCAAGGAAAAAGTGATGGTTTTGTTGTCCCTTAAATTTTCCAGGTGGTGCTGGTGGTAAAGAGCCCACCTGCCAATGCAGGAGACACAAGAGACACAGGTTCAGGAGACGCAGACATAGAGAACAGGCTTAGGGACAAGGGTGGCGGGAAGAGGAGGGGGTGAGGCGAATGGAGAGGGTGGCATGGAGACATACATTGCCACATGTAAACAGCCGGCCAGTGGGAGACGGCTGCATGACCGGGAACTCAAACCCGGGCTCTGTAATAACCCAGAGGGGTGGCAATGGGCCGGAGGTGGGAGGGAGCTTCAAGAGGAGGGGACGCATGCCCACCTGAGGTTAATGCATGTCCATGTATGACAGAAATCAAGCCAGTATTGTAAAGCAATCATCAATCAATTAAAAATAAATATTTTTTTTTTAAAAAGAGAGACGCGGGTTCGATCCCTGGGTCGGGAAGATCCCCTGGGGAAGGGGATGGCAACCCTATCCAGTATTCCTGCCTGGAGAACCCTGTGGATAGAGGAGCCTGGCAGGCTATCGTCCACAGCATCGCACACGACTAAAGTGACTTAGCACACACATGTACACACAGCAGATTTTCCGGAAAGTTATATCACAAGTAATTTCCAATCCAGATCTGGTTGAATTCCTATAGAGAGAAATAAGTTCTTAACTTAGGAAGTTACATTGAGAGAAGCTGCTAATATCTGCTTTTGCTATTTCTGATTTGTGAGATGTCGTGCTCTTTTTTAAACTGATGTCATTATATATTTTCAGTTTACTGTCTGCTCAGTTTGCTTTTGTTGAATGCTTCTCCAGGATTTTATTTTTTTTCTTTCATAAACTGTAAATATGTGCAACATATCAATGTTCTGACTGGTTTAAAAAAAAAAATAAAAACCTTTGTGGAAAGTGAGAAATTTCTTTAAATGAAAAAATTTTCACCAACATAAGAACACACATTTCTTATAATCTGTTGTCCAAATAGTATTTATCTCCCACTAAGGACACAGACTTTCATTTTTAAAAACATTCTGTGCTCTCATGTTTTATCTATAATTTAGAATGTGGTTAATCTCTCAGCTGAAATGAAAATGATGACCACAGCCTATTGTTTTTTGCCAGATGAAAGAGGAGATGCCCAGGGTTCCAAAAAGTCTAAAAACAGACAATGTTCAATGAGCAAAGAAATGGATGTGTGTAAGGTCTAAAATTTGCAACATGTGAATAAAGCTCAAGAAACACTAAAATCAATGACAGTTATTCAGGGGGAAAAGAAAATCCTTCATTCACATTTTTGCTCATTGTATATCTGACACTTCCACTGAACTCAACTCCCTTCTATTTACACATTGAAACAATAACACAGAAGCCCAGTTATATATTTTTTCTTACTTTCTGACTCCCCACTACTTAATGTATAAATGGGAGGAAACTGAACCATTTTTGTGTTGGATTAAAATGCATACAACTAATGTTTCTATAAAGTTAAAATATAAGACTGTCAGGATCCAAAACTCTGTCTTTGAAGAAGGTGGAAAAGCCTGGCATCCACAGTCTCATCTTTGCAACAACAATTATGAATCGCTGTTCACAAATATTCGGTGCAACAGAACGCCAAGTGAGACCTGACTGTCTTAGGAAAGGCGAGCTCTTAATCTGCGGAGAGCAGATGGATGTCACGGAGAAGGAGGTGGGGCTTGGGCCGAAAAGCTGTCAGGCGCTGGAGAGCATATGGAAGTGGCCCGTTTGGGGCCACAGACTGTCGGTGGGTGGGGCTTCCCTTCCTCTCCAGGCGTCTAGCATATTGCCTCTGTCTACGCAAGCATAACTTAATAGCCAGTCTGAATTCCATCGTGGTTAAACTGGTGTTATCCTGTGAGTAAGCTAGCTTATATTGTATAACTTAGCCCAAGGTTTATTCTTGTTTTATTTACTAAATTAAGCAAATACCCTAAAGAATTAAAATAACTTTATTCATGGATGACTTCTGAGCTTTTCTTTATCTTTTCCTAAGACACGATACAGTCCATTCCATCAAGACAGGATGAAGGCAGTGCTGACGAGGGTAGTTTACCACCGTGTATAAATCTAAGAAATAAAACAGCAGAGATCAAAATGGAAGCTAAATGTTTCTTTAAAAAAAAAAAGTTAGAAAAACAATTATCACATGATATCACTTACATGTAGAATCTATAAGATGAGACAAATGACATTATTTAAAAAAACAGACTCGCAGACTTGGAAAACAAACTTGTGGTTTTACCAGGAAAGGTAGGGGAGGGGGTAGAATAGGAGTTGGGGGTTAACATCTACATACTACTATATATAGAACAGACCATCAGTGAGGACACCCGAGTGGCACAGGGGCCTCTGCCTGGCACTCTGCAATAGCCGGTATCAGAAAAGAATCTGAAAAAGAACAGACGTATGCATGTGTGTGACACAGTCACTTTGCTGTACACGTCAAACTAACACAACGTTGTAAGTCCACTATACTCTATATAAAGTAAAAACTTAGAAATGAAAAGATCGGAAAGCCAGAAGTAAGCAAATTTTTAAAATTATCTGTTTACATAAAAAATAAACTTGGCTTCAAAAAATAAAAATAAATTAAGCGAATGTTAGATTATGTTAAAAATGGGAATCTTCTTCTATATTAAGTAATATGTATCAAAAAAACAAACAAATCTTAATTTTAATTACCTAATTTTGGCATGCTGTTGACTTTTAAACTGCTTAGGCTGATCATACTCTTAGATTTCATCTTTTTGACTTAGACTCCCTAAAGAATACTAAAATATTACTTAAAATCTAAGATGTATATATATGTGTGTGTGTGTGTGCGTGTGTATCAATAAGATGTGAACTAATTTGGAGAAAGAGACTGATCTAAACATCTATTTCATTAATATAAATATCCACCTCACGCTGTGTGAACTAGCATCTCTTAGAACTGGTGTTACAGTGCGAGTATTAATAGCAGAAAAAGAAAAACATCACCTTTCTGTTAAAAATATGTGTCTACTGTTAGATTAGTAAGCAGAAAAGCACCTTAGCTAATGTGAGAGGGTATTTTTCTCCTAATGTATGACAATTTTCCGCTTCATACTAGACTTGCTCTAAAAGCAGATCTACTATTGGTGGCTAGGCAAGCTGTGCTTGCGAGTAGCTACAAATAGAAGCATGAGTCGAAGTAATCTATAGCCTCGCACTCAAATTCATTTACTAAATAAGGTTGTGAGCAATATTAGGTACATTTTTCTGACACCTCTCCCTGTTGACAAGGAGTTGGGTGAATTTAGCAGAGGAAGTACACAGAGAACTATTGTTAGCATTTATCAGCAAATGTGATGAGTGGCCCTGAAACAGAGCATCTTATCATCCAAATTTCCCGGTAGCCTTAATAAAGAGCAGCTGGAGTAGATCTAAACAGTATTGATGTGACAATCACCTCACTGCAAAAGTGGAACTTTGAGAGGAACCAGAAGATGGATTTTGGTTGGGTAAGGTTGAAAGCAGTTGTAAGTTGATCTAGCATTTTGTGTTTCATTAATCAATTCCTAAATCTATAATAATAATAAAAAAAAAGAAACTACAGTGAGTGCCTGGGTATAGAGTAGAGATTGAATGGTACAAACAACAAATTATTGTTAATATTGACAGGTTATGGTGGAGGGATTACCTAATTTCACAGCTGAGGATAGCACAAAATGAGACAAATACTACATGTTGTTTATTCTAAATGAATATTATGACTCTACAGAATTTTTGTAATTTCCTTCATATTGATTTTTTTCATAATGTGTGAAATAAGCATGCATAAGATTAGTTAATAATTGAACAAGTTTCCAATACATTTAAGCTATAATTTGATATGAAGCATATGACATGAAGGAAATATCAAGTTTAGAATTAACAGCAAATCTGTTTGAGGCTGTTTATGTCTAAAATTGTTGTTCAGTCACTAAGTTGCATCTGACTCTTTGCAACCCCAGGGACTGCAGTGTGCCAGGCTTCCCTGTCCTTCACTGTCTCCTGGAGTTTGCTTAAACTCAGGACCATTGAGTCGGTGATGCCATCCAACCAACTCATCCTCTGTTGCCCCCTTCTCCTTTTACCTTCAATCTTTCCCAGCATCAGGGTCTTTTCCAATGAGTCGGCTCTTAACATCAGGCAACCAAAGTATTGGAGCTTCAGCTTCAGCATCAGTCCTTCCAATGAATATTCAGGATTGATTTCCTATTTTATGTCTAAAATCCACAAACACAAACTTCACATTCATTGTTTTTTTTTTTAAATCCCCTGCAACTCAGCTGTAAACCAAGTCTAAGACCGTCTATTAAAATCAACACTCCATTCCACAACCAATGCATGCAGTCCTTGAGTCAAGCCATCTAAAATTCTTGAAGAACATCAAATTGTTCCTGTTGGGGGATCTATCTGCGACTAGATGCTTTATTAATCTAACTGTTGGCAATGTCCCCATTGTAGAATGTGCTTGGTGTTTGGGTGAGAATCATAGCTTATTCTTCCATACTTAAAAAAAAAAATACTGTTAAAGATAACAGAACAGTCAGATGAGTACACAGGCAATTATGATGAGACTATAAATGAAGACCTGTATAATGTATTAATTTGCTGCTCTTAATGAACTTAATCTGGGATACATATATCAGTTCAGTCCAGTTGCTCAGTCATGTCTGAATCTTTGCGACCCCATGGACTGCAGCACACCAGGCCTCTCTGAGATTCCATCACCAACTCCCGGAGTTTACTCAAACTCATGTCTATTGAGTTGGTGACCCCATCCAGCCATCTCCTCCTCTGTTATCCTCTTCTCCTCCTGCCCTCAATCTTTCCCAGCATCAGGGTCTTTTCAAATGAGTCAGTTCTTCATATCAGGTGGCCAAAGTATTGGTGTTTCAGCTTTAGCATTAGTCCTTCCAATGAATATTCAGGACTGATCTCCTTTAGGATGGACTGGTTGGATCTCCTTGCAGTCCAAGGGAGTCTCAAGAGTCTTCTCCAGTGTCACAGTTCAAAAGCATCAGTTCTTCGGGGCTCATCTTTCTTTATAGTCCAGCTCTCACATCCATACATGATGACTGGAAAAACCATAGCTTTGACTAGATGGACCTTTGTTGGCAAAGTAATGTCTCTGCCTTTTAATACACTGTCTAGGTTGGTCATAACTTTTCTCCCAAGGAGCCAGCATCTTTTAATTTCATGGCTGCAGTCACCATGTGCAGTGATTTTGGAGCCCAAGAAAATAAAGTCTGTCAGTTTCCACTGTTTCCACATCTACTTGCCATGAAGTGATGGGACCAGATGCCATGATCTTAGTGTTCTGAATGTTAAGTTTTAAGTTAACTTTTCCACTCTCCTCTTTCACTTTCATCAAGAGACTCTTTAGTTCTTCACTTTCTGCCGTAAGGGTGGTGTCATCTGCATATCTGAGGTTACTGACATTTCTCCCGGCAATCTTGATTCCAGCTTGTGCTTCATCCAGTCCAGCATTTCTCATGATGTACTCTGCATATATATATATATATATATTTCTTCTCAAATGTTTACCTATGTATTTACATATATATTTACACATATATATTTCTTCTCAAATGTTTACAGAAGAACTATTGAAGAAGTTTAGATATTTTTCTACCGAAGTCCCATCCATTCTATTATGCGAAATGTCTTTCTACAATGTAATATAATGTCAAGTACTCTGTGGTCTACAGCCGCTATCGAACCTGAGAATGAAACCTATCCACTGGAGAGTCCTTAGTAATAATATCTCCACCAAGACTGAAGCAGAGACCGCAAGAGCCTGAGACACGACCTTGGACGGCCGGCCCCCTATTGGGTGTGTTCATTTCTGAAGGCTGAGAGCAGCAAATGTTAAACCTTAGTTCCCCCTTTGGCAACTCATGGATGAAATCTCCTGCAGAAACATGTAGAGGGGATTACATTGGTTAATACGTATAAAGTACCCATTAAATGACTGGATTCAAGCTAGGAGTAGACTCTCAGTGAAATATGTTTCTGTTCCCTTCACTTATGCTGAGTATAAAATATCAGTTTATGGTGCACCCAGTTTGTTGTACTGGGGGCGTAGCCATGAATTTTTAAAAAGGAGTTTCCTCTTTAGAATAGTGCCAAATACAGAACATGTTAAATAAGAAGCAACAAGCTCTTTAAGTCAGTGAACCATGTTTGGGGGAAAGCCGTTTCATTTCAGGAGTCCAGATCTGACCCAGTCACCTCTTCTGACCTTGGGCAATTCCACACCTATCTAATTAGGCTGTAAACAGCCCTAAAGTTGCTTACAGTGTAAAAATGTCTTCCTTCAAGTAATGCTGACTTAATAAAAGTCTTTATTATTTCACTGGAGCCTTATTTGATGATACTAAATTTTTTCTCTTAGGCTTGCAATAGGTTCCAATCACAGACCTTTCTCTCTTAAAAAAAAAAAATTCCCTTTGGCTCTTAACAGTGTCATTATGACAGCAACAGTTAAAGCTGACCTTTTTGTGACAGAGTTGAAAATTCTTCTCCAGGCAGTGTGGTAATTCTTTAACACTTCTGTGCAAATTGGGCACCCAGCTCACCTCTTACAGGGATGTTTCATTGTCCTGTGTACTATCCTATCGTTGGTTTAATGAAAACATTGATGCTTGGTTTCAGTAATGCTTTCCACATAGTAGAGTCCATTTTATAGATGAAATGAATAGACACTTGGGGTCAAGCTGAGTCTTGCTTTAAGACTTACCATGATGCTCAAACTGTTTTTCCTTACCATATCCACCAGTAACACAGAAATGCAAAGCTTACCTACATGAGTAACTGTCATTCCTAAGAATTTAGACCTTTACCATATTTGACTGAGTTTTCCCACAACTTAAGCATCATGCTTATATAACGGAACTAAAGAAGAGTCTCTGGAGAAGAGAAATTCACCACGATTTTCAAGATAGTGTTTAAATCGTACATAAAATAACTCATGAAAACATTGTGTTTAATATGGATATCCAATGGATACCAAGGGGGGCAGGGGAAGTGAGATGGATTTGGAGATTGGGACTGGCATAGATACACTATTCTGTATATTAATAAAATAGATAACTAACGAGAACTGACGCTATAGCTCAGGGAACTCTCCGCGTTGCTCTATGGTGACCTGAATGGGCAGGAAATCCAAGGAGCAGGGATATGTGTATACACGCGGCTGATTTACCTTGCCCTATAACAGCAACAGAGGCAACATCATAAAGCAGCTATACTCCCATAAAACATAAAATAAATGGCTTTGACATTATGATGAAAGATGGCTTCCTGGTTCCTTCACCCCATAAAGCGGTTACTGTGTATGAGGCTGAAATGGTGGAGCCTCTTGCTTTTGCCATCCCAGCAAGATCTGCTGGGAACCAGGAAGATGAGCAAACAGAAGACAAAGGATGAGGGTGTCTCCCCTTCCAGCAATTCTGTCCCAGCCGCTAGGTCAGGCCCAGCACGGGCAGCATGCCGCCGCCCTGGGAGGCGCCGTGGTCCAGACAGGGGTGCCAGAGCTGAAAAGGGCGGGAGGGACATCCGCGTGGTGGGAAAGAAAGCCGACGGCCCCGCGAAGGGCCGGGACGCAGAGTGACGAGCAGGGCGACCTTCCCAAAGGGGGAGCGGGCGCGCAGCCGGAGAGGCGGTGGAGACCGGCTACCTGCGGGGGGAGATCAGATAAGGCGACGTGGGAAGGGTGACGGGAACGGAGGAAGCTGCAGAGAATTGAAAGAAAGGCAATTAGGGTATTCCTTGTGCTGTTGGATTAGGTTTAGAGATGCAGGTGTGCACTCCGATTTTTCAGTAAATTGGCACTTGACGCTAAATCCAGGAATGCACGTGGTTGTGGCTATGTGTGTGTGTACCTATAGCACTGTTCACTGGCCACCGCTGTTCACGCAGTGAGCACAAACAATACTACATTTTCAATACGGTTTTTAAAAACTGCAGTTTTAAATAGTACTGTACTTGCCACAAAAGGAAGGAGTGCTCCTTGGAGTGATGGCCAATTCCAGGACGAAGGCAAGGACAATACAGATGAGTAATGAAAAGAGCTCAGCAAGAAAGAAAAGAGAGAAGGCGGGAGAGAGGAAGAAAGAGAGGGAGAGAGAAAAGGAGAGAGGAAGAAAGAGAAAAAAGAACTTTAGGAAACACAGAACATGTGCAGGAGACCCAGATACCCGCTTGAAAGGGCGCCAACTTGCCAACCTAGGAACAGAGCATCAACATATATAACAGTAGTGAAATGAAGCGTAGTCCACTGAAAAAATTAGGAATTAATGAATCTACATTAATATACACAAATACGTGAATGAAAGTGTGATGGGGAACTCTACAGTTACATAATCTCACAGAATGTCCCCACAAGATGCCATCGATGGCAAAGGAAGAAGAGTAACGTGACCACAGAGATGGTCGGCAGGGACCGCCTTAATCAGAGTCAGCACGACCCAGAAGGGGACAAGCTAGTCACATACCACCTGATAGAAGGCAGTGGGACAGCCCTGCCCAAGTGTGAAGTCTGAGGCTAATCATTAGGAAATGTTAGACAAAACCAGGTTGAGGAGCATTTTACCAAATAGCTGTTCTGTAATCTTTGTAAATGTCAAGGGCATGAAAGTCAAGGGAAACTGCAGAACCGTTCCAGGCTAAAGGAGAATGAGGAGACATCACAGTTAAATGCAACATGTGGTTGAGGATTAGATCACTTGTTAATAAAGACCGTCACTGGGACAACTGGAAACATTTGGAGGGAGTTGAGGATTGGATGGTATCAATGCATCAATGTTAGTTCTCTGATTTCCGGGCTTTGTTGTGGTTAGTTATGTTGGAGAATGTCCTTGTTTAGGAATGCACACTAAATTATTTGTAGGGGGAGGGAGTGGTTTCTTTCATGGTGAGTGGAGCTGACTATCTCCTCATATGATTACTAGCCATGTGTATTTACTTACAGAGCCCCCTTTCACTCATTTTTTAAAGTTGCTCTGGTTGTCTCTTACTGATAGGTATGAGCGTTTTGTAAATTAAGGAAATCAGCCCTTCGTCAGTTATGCACGGGAGAAGGCAATGACACCCCATTCCAGTACTCTAGCCTGGAAACTCCCATGGACAGAGGAGCCTGGTAGGCTGCAGTCCATGGGGTCACTAAGAGTTGGACACGACTGGGCAACTGCACTTTCCCTTTTTACTTTCATGAATTGGAGAAGGAAATGGCAACCCACTCCAATGTTCTTGCCTGGAGAATCCCAGAGATGGGGGAGCCTGGTGGGCTGCCGTCTATGGGATCACACAGAGTTGGACACAAGTGAAGTGACTTAGCAGCAGCAGCAGTTTTGCACATTGCAAATATCCACACTTCTTGTTTATTGATGAATTCACTCATCCTTTTTTATAACATTAAGAGGGTTAGATTGATTTTGCTTTTATGTTTTAAATCTTTGCTCTACCTGGAATGCATATGGGTGAAAACAAAGAGATTAAGGCCTAGCTGTGTGTTTTCTCAAATGATAAGTCAGGTGCCCCACCGTCATACATTAAAAAAAAAAAAATAGCCTCTCTTTTCTTCACCTTTGAAACACAGCCTTTCTCACAACCTATAAATGTCCAATTATTCGGATCTAATTTTGGACTCAAATCTTTTCTTAACTGTCACCTCTTGAGCAACAACCAGTTTTCGTTATCACAGCTTGAGAATATGTTTAATAGAGCACCATCCCGTCTTTGCTCTGTCCAGTACAGTCGTGACTTGTCACACTGAGTCCTTGAGAAGTGACTTATGTAACTGAAAGAAAAAGAAAGTGAAAGTGAAGTCGATCAGTCATATCGGACTCTTGGCGACCGCATGGACTGTAGCCCACCAGGCTCCTCCATCCATGCGATTCTCCAGGCAAGAGTACTGGAGTGGGTTGCCATTTCCTGAGGAGCGGAGTTTTTTGTATTTTAATTAATTTATATTTCAAAAGTCACACATGACTCGTGACCACCCTTGTTGCTGTTCAGTCGCTCAGTCGTGTCCGACTCTTTGCAACCCAGTGGACGGCAGCACGTCAGGCTTCTCTGTCCATCACCAACTCCTGGAACTTACTCAAACTCATGTCCATTGAGTCGGTGATGCCATCCAACCATCTCATCCTCTGTCGTCCCCTTCTCCTCCTGCCTTCACTCTTTCCCAGCATCAGGGTCTCTTCTAATGAGTCAGCTCTTCACATCAGGTGGCCAAAGTATTGGAGCTTCAGCTTCAGGATCAGTCCTTCCAATGAACACCCAGGACTGATCTCCTTTAGGATGGACTGGTTGGATCTCCTTGCAGTCCAAGGGACTCAAGAGTCTTCTCCAACACCACACTTCAAAAGCATCAATTCTTCAGCGCTCAGCTTTCTTTAGAGTCCAACTCTCACATCCATACATGACCACTGGAAAAGCCATAGCTTTGACTAGATGGACCTTTGTTGGCACAGTGATGTCTAGCTTTTTTATAGCTTTTCTTCCAAGGAGCAAGAATTTTTTAATTTCATGGCTGTAGCCACTGTCTGCAGTGATTTTGGAGCTCAAGAAAATAAAACCTTTCACTGTTACCATTTTTCCCCATCTTGGACCATCTTCTGAGGTCAAGCTTTACTGTCTTGTGAAGCTAATCCTTAGTCCTTAACCTTCTTTCCAGATTTTTCTAGGCTATTCTCACATGTTAATTTTTCCTTATTTTTTTCTTCTTATAAAAAATAGAGTTTCTGGTTTCCATTAAATTTATAGGACATGTCTATTAGACTTGTTATACTTCAAATATTATATCGTCAAGCCTTCCTTTTAAGTCCTTTCATGGAGTTTTAAAGTTTTCTTTATATAATTTTAAGTTCTCACTTAAATTATTCATAGATGTTTTCTCTATTTTTTTTGGTTCTTTTGTTCTATTTCATTTGTTTTGCTGTCATAAATGGCTTGCTTCCTTCCATTTTTTAATAGTATTTTCTCATTGATAATTATTTTTACAGAGTACAGTTGTATGTGTCAACATATTTGTGAGTGAGTGATAGTAATCTGATGGAATTATTTATAATAGTTTGGGGGTGATTTGCTTTGTATTTTCTGGTTATTAATTATAAAATCTACAGAGTAACTCTTTCTTCTGATATTAATACTCTTTACTGCTCTTATTTAACACTGGCTACTATTTCAGTAACTCTTCTGATATTAATACTCTTTACTGCTCTTATTTAACATTGGCTACTATCTCAATAACAGTTTTAAACAGTTGTGGCAATGGTGAACACTTTTGTCTTGTTTCAGATTTTTGTTGTTCAGTCACTAAGTTGTATCCAACTCTTTGCAACAACCCCATGGACCGCTGCACGCTAGACTTCCCTGCCCTTCACCATCTCCCTGAGTTGCTCAAACTCATGTCCATTGACTTGGTGATGCCATCCAGCCATCACATCCTCCACCTCCCTTTTCTCCTTTTGCCTTCAATCTTTCCCAGCATCAGGGTCTTGTACAATGAATCGACTCTTCAGATTTTTAGTAGGATATTTTTAGTGATTTATCATTAAACTGAATTCTGGCTTGAGAAAGAGACTATCACCTTACACCTTACCAAGAGGTTTTTACATCAGACGTGGGTGTTGATGTTTTCAAAATTCCTGTTTTGTTATTTCCTCTATAATGTATACTATTCCTTTCCTTTAACTTTTAGCATTCTACTCTAAATTAATTTAACCCACTTATAGTTTTTTCTTTGATCCACTCATATATTTAGGAGATAAGTGCCGCTTAGTTGTGGTGTATTTTTTTAACATACTGCTAAATATCTTTATTAACTACTTTAAGATCTTGTAATATTTTGAATAATTATCTAATTTAGAGCTATTTCTATCTATTTTTGACATCAGCATATGCTATCATCATTTAACAAAAGAATTGTGGAGGGTTTTTTCTTTTAACAGAGTTTAAATAGGGTGAAGTGGGGAAATAGTAGTTCCATGGAAAGTTGAATTAACTTCAAAAGCAACCTGAGTGTGGCATATTTCTAAAGGTAATTTATTAATAGTTTTAATAACTTTATTTGTTGTTATTATAATAGTTTTTATAATAATAATACTATTATACTATACTAATACTAATATTATACTATACTAATGCTATAATATATAATACTATATATTATAATATTGTGCTATACTAATAATAATATTAGAAATGCTATTAGTATTTTATAGTAGTATTATATTACTAGCTTTCTGTCTCATCTGAGGCCTATTTAGGTAGATTCCATTTTCCTCGCCTGGGTAGATATCAGTGACATTAACCTAGATCTGAATTCAGAAGGAGAAAATTTAAGGGAAATATGATGATTTCAGTTCCAGGTATGTTGCATAGATGATGCTTATGGAACATCAAGGTGGAAACAGCCACTACACAAGCAGAATGCACATCTTAGGGATATTTACGAGAGATCTGAGCTGTAAAGACAGCCACCTGCGTGGCTCTGTTGATGAATGCAGTCACCCATGGAAAACAAAGAAATGAAGAGAAAACGTTCAGTGAGTAGACCCTGGAGATCCCAGCAGTTAACTCAGTAGGGGAGAGCTGGCTATTTTAAAAGGTGCTGGAGCCAATTTCCTTACCATGTGCCCTAAAGGAAGAGAACACTGGAGATGATGTGGACCTCAGCTTTGGGAGGAGCAAAGGAGTGCCTCCTCCCCGGTGGGAGAGAGGATACAGGGGAGAGAGGGGACCTCATATATTGTCGAGGAAGCTGGAGTAGAAGACCTTAGACCAAAACCTGATTGAGGATCGGGCTGCAGAGAACCGTGTGACTGTCAGATTCACGAGACTGCCATCAAGAAAAAAGGGGAAGAAAATGAAGAGGAACAGAAACCCAAGGTGATGTGTTTAGGGAAATATTTATAAATGCTTAGAGATGCCGTCATTCATGTAGAGTTGAGCTAGATAAGAAGTATTAAAAAAAAATCTAAAATGCAAATTGGAGCCTGATGGTTTGAGAAAATCAAAGTCTGACTGCTTCAAAGAGTCCTCCATAAACATCATCTGCACACCCTCCATTCTCTCCAGCACAAGTGCACACACACAAAAGTATGCACTCTCATATGGGCACACACACATACATGCATATCCACACACACGTAGTAATGCTTTATAATAATCTGAGACTCAGGACTGGCACCGTTACTATATTTGCCCCCATCTGCAGCCCAATTTATTTTAGTCAATTTTACTCAGGACACCATCGTCCAAGAACAAAACCACCTATTATTTAAGGTTCTGCTGTTATTAAACAGCACTGCAACTTTACAATATTCAATCGACTTGCTTTCAGCTTTTCCTGGTTTAATTAAATCCTTCAACAATCCATATAAAAGTAATGATCGTTTCTATTTGCTGCACCTATAGAATTTGGTTCCCCATGAGGAGCTTTGAAGCATGCACTAGCATTCCACTAACACAAATGTGCAAATGAATCTTCCCAATTTCATTCAAAATTAGCTTTGAGGCCTGAAAAAACAGGGCTCAGGGCACAGGTGTGAAGGGATAGTCATAGTGCTTGGTGGTGTAGGGCGAGCTCTCTGAGTGAGGTCTAACCCTCCCTGGGGAGGTTAGGGGTGCAACCCTTTGGGTCTAAGTATAATGCTGGAAAGGGCAAACAGGCTCCCAGCTCCGAGTGGCAGCTCGGACTCTGGAAATCCACCCACAGCAGACGCAGGGCTTCCCCGATGGCTCACTGATAACCCGCCTGCCAATGCAGAAGATGCAAGTTCAGTCCCTGAGTTGAGAAGATCCCCTGAACTAGGAAATGGCAACCCACCCCAGTATTTTTGCCTGGGAAATCCCATGGACAGAGCAGTCTGGTGGGCTGCCGTCCATTGGATCGCAAAAGAGTCAGACACGACTTAGCGACTAAACACCAGCAGCAGCCAGCCCTGAAATCATAGGAAATGAGCAGGAGGCCGTGGGCTGATCTCCGTGGGTGTCAGAGTCCTTACAAGGAGGCCTGGGCGCAGGGGGGAAGCCCGATCATCGGTCAAAACTGCTGTAATTCCACAACTGTACAACTCAAGCAGGCAACGCGCTTTCTACATACTCCTGGGAAGTCATATTTGCCCCATCTTAAGCGACCATTTCATTGCTCATTCTTTGCTAATAAATTAGCTTCCTATGTTCCTAAGAACGGGTCACAAGGACTACCACCCCTTCCCACCAGAAAGAATATATATGTATAGTGAAAGAAGCCATATTCCCTAGTGACTCAGATGGTAAAGAATTCGCCTGCAGTGCAGGGGTCGTGGGTTCGATCCTCAGGTGGGAAAGGTCTTCTGGAGAAGGGAATGGCTACCCCCTCCAGTATTCTTGCCTGGAGAATCCCAGGGGCAGAGGAGCCTGGCGGGCTAGAATCCCTTAGGTTGCAGAGTCAGACACATGACTAACATGTACATAAATGCATGTACACACACACTCATATCGTTCGGTTACCTGCGCCAGGACCACCCATCCCGCCCTCCTTCCTCTTGCAGCAGACGCAGCAGACCCCCTGTGCAATTGCCGAAAGCCAGCCCCTCAAGTTGTGCGGAAACTCCTGCCCTCTCACCTACCCAAGAGTTGTAGTTCTATGATTCCATTTTCGGCTGCGTTTGCCACGTTTTTGTTTTTTTTTTTTTTTTAAATCCCTTGTTACCCCCATGGTCTTTTATGTTTTCCAGTTTTTGTTTTTCTCGTCGACAAAGCCCCTCCATGGTGCTGCCCACCCTTTCTGGACCCCCTTCCTTCCACAGCCCACTCAGCGCCTCTCTGCCGCCTTCGCCACGTTAAGAGAGCCTCCTTCTTGCCAGAAAGTCAGCCCCTGGCCCTCCGCTCACCCCACCTCTCCCTTGACGCAGGCTTCTTGGCGACAGGCTCCGGGGGTCCCTCCCAGCTCAGGGCTCCGCGGGGCTTCCTTCTGCCCCTGTGGGGCCACAGGGCTCAGCCTCTGGCCATCTCCTTTCCAGCTTCACTCTTGAAGAAGCTATGCCTGCAGGGGTCCCTCGACAACGTCTGGAGACATTTTGTCACACCCGGGGGCAATGCTGTAGGCATCCGGTGGGGCAAGGGCAGAAACGCTGCCATCGGCATCCTACAGGGCACACGACAGCCCTCACCACAGGGCACCAAGCGTCAGCTCTGTCTGTCCGCTGAGAAGCCCCGTCCCAGTACACGGTTTTAAATCATTTTGTGTACAGATGATTGAGCCCAAGATTTATATGTGCAACCCTAACCACTCTTCCAATTTGAATGAACACCTGCCCACTCACTATGTGGATTTGAATATCTAAATAGGTGACTCAAAAAAACCCCCAACACACAACTCTTTATTTCTCCCCCAAATCCACTCTTCTTTGGCCATTTCCTTCTCAGTCTTAACAGCAATAGTTAAAATGAACTATTAACCAAATGCCAGATCCCATCCTAAGGGCTTATCTGGATTATTTGATTTGATTCTCACAACATCCCTAAGAAGTAAGGTTCATCATTATCCCCATTTTTGAGAAAAGCAAATTTAGGTTGAGAGATGGGCACCACCCATCACAAGACTGAGTGTGCTGCCAGGGTGTAGGAGATGGACTGCGTGTCAATAAGGAGAAAGTCTGAACAAAAGTCTTGCACCAAAAAAAAAAAAAAAAAAACCAAAACCTTCTATCAGCACCATCTTTTGCAAGTTCACAAATAATGAAGAAGGAGTAGAATTAACAGCAGTCCTAAAATTGCTGAGGTGTTTGCCCAGTCTTTCCTAGAGAGAAAAATTTGAACCTCTAAGAATGTGCACTCTGCAAAAACGGATATTGACATCAGATAAATAAGGACACACTTGTGAGTGTTAACATTTATAAATTACTGGGTCCAGACTCGCATGCATCCCAAGTAATTAAGAGAATTGACTCTAACACTTTAAATGTTACTTTTGAAAAATTGCATAGAGTTGAAGGAATATCAGCATGCCATAGCTAAAGTTACCAATTACTGAGCTCAAAAAGGAAAAATAAATGAGAGTGTAATATTACTGGGATAATTTGACGTAATCTATAGACATCTCACCTTAAATAATTACCAATTAACTTTTGCTAAAAAAAAAGTTAATAACTACAGTACATGCATATCATATACCTAAGAAAATAGAAGTAAAATAAAAGTGTTAAAAATGTATTAAAATATCAAGAATAAAAATTTGTACCTGATTGAGAAAGTAGTTGCTGAGTGCCCGCCATGCTCCAGGCAGGATTCTGGGCATGACGTGGGCCAAGGAGAAGCCCAGGAGGAATGAAACAGAGCCCCTGCCTCCAGGAAGCTTCTAGTCTGGTGAGGGAGGTGGGCCACTCTACTTGCAAAGCACAAGGACAAACTCAACCCTGTTGGGAAGGCAGCACAGGTAAGGGACTGCAGGAGCACTTAATTTTGGAAGAAGGAAAGGGAAAGAGAAGCCCAGAAGAAGCAGCTTGGGGAGGGGAGCTTGCATCCTTTACACTGACTTCACTGTATTTCTTTCAGAATTCTTACTGGAGTATAGCTGATTCCCACTGTTCTGCCGGTTCCTGCCGGACAGCGGGGTGGATCATTTCTGCACGCACATATACGCCCTCTTTGTCAGATGCTTTTCCCATAGAGGTCATCGCAGACTACTGAACAGAATTCTCTGTGTGGAACAGCAGGTCCTTATTGTTCTTAGTCACTTTGTCATGTCCGATTCTTTGCTTTTGGACTGTAGCCCACCAGGCTCCTCTGTCCATGGAATTCTCCAGGCAAGAATACTGGAGTGGGTTGCCATTTCCTCCTTCAGGGGATCCTCCCAACCCAGGGATTGAACCTGCATCTCTTGTGTCTCTTGCGTTGTAGATGGGGAGTCTTTACCCACTTAGCCATTGGGGAAGGCCCCAGTGGTCTTATTAAGAAGGCATTACTAGTTAATTATTAATTAATAGATAACTATTAACCTAATAGATAACTTGTTTAATTAATAGATAACTATTATCTACTAATAGGTAATAGGTAGGTTCTTATAGTTATTTTATACATAGTAGGTTGTGTTCATATCCTGCCTGTTGACTTTACACCCAGACCCTCATATACGTTTGCAAGAAGGCCAAGGTGGGTAAGCCAGCTAGCACCAGAAAGAAAGATAAACCACCCATCCCAAAGAAGAACTAGCCCAGAACTTGGGTCTGCTCATCAGAATGACACAAAAGCAGCCAAAAGAGAGGCATGTACAGTGAAGCTATTAAAATATATTCAAATTGGAGAAACTAATTTCAGATTAGAAAAATAGCTCACTGATGAAGATTTTTTAAAAATTAACATTTAGTTTCATAAGAGGCTGCAGTTTGTGAGAAAAACAAGCTGAACGTCAAAACGAGTGTGAGTATAAAATTTAGAAACATAAGCAAAAGCAATCCTTTTAAAATATATATATAGAAAAATAGAGTTGGTTACTGCTTCTAATGTGGGTATCAGTTTAAAAGAAAATGATTTTTTTAAGCTGCCACTAAATGGTTTCAACATAAGCGCAAGTTCACCCCAGAATCTGACTGGTTCTCCTGGTAATAAATTCTTCAAGTGAAAGCACATAGGACTCGCTTGTGTAATCAAAGAGTAGGTTAAGTGCCTGAGCCCAGAGGATGATTGTTTTTATTGAAGTATAGTTGATTTACCATGTCGTGTACAGCAAAGTGATTCAGTTATAAACATGTGCGTGTATCCCTGTGTCCTACAGGAGGACCTTGCTGTTTGTTCTATATACAGTAGTTTATATCTGTTAATCCCAAACTCCTGATTAACCCCTCCCCGACCCCTTCTCCTCTTTGGTAACCATAGCTTGTTTCACATGATTGTGAGTCACAGTCACAGTCTCGTTTCTGTTTTGTAGATAAGTTCATTTATATTGTATTTTAGATTTTACATATAAGTGATATCATATATTTATCTTTCTCTGCCTGACTTACTTCACTTAATACGATAACTTCCAGGTCCATCTGTGTTGCTGAAAATAACAATTGTTGTTCAATCACTAAGCCATATTCAGCTCTTTGAGACTCCATGGACTGCAGCATGCCAGGCTTCCCTGTCCTTCACCATCTCCCAGAATCTGCTAAAAACTCATGTCCACTGAGTCATGTCCATCCAGCCATCTCATCCTCTGTCACCCCCTTCTCCTCCTGCCGTCTATCTTTCTCAGCATCAGAGTCTTTTCCCTTGAGTTGGCTCTTCACATCAGGTGGCCAAAGTATTGGAGCTTCAGCTTCAGCATCAGTCCTTCCAATGAATATTCAGGGTTGATTTCCTTTAGAATGGATTGGTTGGATCTCCTTGCAGTCCAGGGGACTCTCAAGAGTCTTCTCCAACACCACAGTTCAAAAGCATCAACTCTTCAGTGCTCAGCTTTCTTTATGGTCCAACTCTCACATTGTACACGACTACAGGGAAAACCATAGCTTTGACTAGATGGACCTTTGTCGGCAAAGTGATGCCTCTGCTTTTTAATATGCCAAGTTTATCATAGCTTTTCCTCCAAGGAGCAAGCATCTTTTAATTTCATGGCTGCAGTGATTTTGGAGCCCAAGAAAATAAAGTCTGTCACTGTTTCCATTGTTTCCCCATCTATTTGCCATGAAGTGATGGGACCGGATGTCACAATCTTAGTTTTTGAATGTTGAGTTTTAAGTCAGCTTTTTCTCTCTCCTCTTTCACGTTCATCAAGAGGCTCTCTAGCTCCTCTTCGCTTTCTGCCATAAAGGTGGTGTCATCTGTATATCTGAGGTTATTGCTATTTCTCCCGACAATCTTGATTCCACCTTGTGCTTCATCCAGCCTGGCATTTTGCATGATGTGTTCTGCATATAAGCTAAATAAGCAGGGTAACAATATACAGCTTTGGTGTACTCCTTTCCCAATTTTGAACCAGTCAGTTGCTCCATGCCCAGTTCTAACTGTTGCTTCTTGACCTGCATGCAGGTTTCTCAGGAGGCAAGTAAAGTGGTCTGGTATTCCCATCTTTTTAAGAATTTTCCAGTTTGTTGTGATCCACATAGTCAAGCTAAATAAAGCATATGGGCCATGGAATCTGTCTGTTTATTTTTTTCATTCTGTATATCTTGAAATTTAATATCTATTCATGTATTTCAAAACTTTTAAGCACTGTCTGAAATAAGTTCTCCTAATGGCTAATTCATTTTCTTCCCGGAATGTAAACAAGGGGAAAGGAGATCACTTATTCTGAGAAAGTTGACTCTTCATTTGGCATTTTGTTTATTAAAATGTTAAATCTCACTATACTAAAAGTGCTAAATTTTAGATCTCAAACCCCTTTTTAAACACAAATTCTTCTGCTTCTCAGAGCACTCAGATTCCACTTCACAGTTTGCTTGCCAGAAGCATCATATTATGATCTACAAGGAATTGTCTGTGGACTTTACCACAGATTTTTCAAGGAATCTGTGGATTTTACCCCGGATTTTAGGTTTAAGTTACTAAAGCCTCAGCACCAGTACCTTGTCAATAGTCAAACACCATAGTTTTTCTTTTTTAATTAATTTTGTGACTTTTTAAAAAGACTTTTTTTTGTGTATGGAGGGCTTCCCTGATCCCTCAGTTGGTAAAGAATCTGCCTGTAATGCAGGAAACCCCCGTTGGATTCCTGGGTCAAGAAGATCCCCTGGAGAAAGGATAGGCTGCCCACTCCGGTATTCTTGGGCTTCCCTTGTGGCTCAGCTGGGAAAGAATCCTCCTGCAGTGCGGGAGACCTAGGTTTGATCCCTGGGTTGGGAAGATCCCCTGTGGAAGGGAATGACTACCCACTCCAGTATTCTGGCCTGGAGAATCCCATGGACTGGATAGTCTGTGGGGTTGCAAAGAGTCGGATACGCCTGAGCGACTTTCACTTTCACCTTTGTGTGTGGACCATTTTCAAAGTCTTTATTGAATTTGTTACAACACTGCTTCTGTTTTATGTTTTGATTTTTTTTGGTCAGGAGGCCTGTGGATCTTAGCTCCCTGACGAGGGTTTGAATCTGCAGCCCCCGCATTGGAAGGTGAAGTCTTAACCACAGGACCGAAAGGGAAGTCCCGTATTTCATGACTTATTCTTAAAAAGGTGTAGCCATCATGTTAGTTTCAGATGTATTGCACAGTGGTTTGACATTTGCATACATTATGCAATGATCATGAGGGACCTAGCAGTCATCTGTCCCTATGCAAAGTTATTCTAATCTTCCTGACCATATTCCTTATGCTGTATATTATATCCCCAGGCTTATTTATTTTGTAATTGGAGGTTTTTAACCTCTTAATCCCCTTTACCTGTTTCACCCACCCACCCAAGCCCTGCTCTCTGACAGTCATCCGTTTGTTCTCTGTATCTATGAGTCTGTTTAGTCTGTTTTCATTGTGGCTATTGTTTGTTTTACTTTTTAGATTCCTCCTATACATGAGATCATATGGTATTTGTCCTCTTCTGTATTATTTAACTTGTAATACCCCCTAGACCCATCCATATTGTCACAAGTGCCAAGATGTCATTTTTTTCTTATGTCGGAGCATTATTCCACTGTATACATATATATATATGCATGTGTGTGTATATATATATATATATATATATATATACACACACACACGTATATATACCACATCTTGTTGCTTCCGTATTGTTGCTATTATAAATAATACTACAATGAGCATTAAAGTACATATATATTTTCAGGTTAATATTTTTGTTTTCCTTGGTTAAATATCCAGAGGTTAAAATGGTGGGTCATATGCCAGTTCTAGTTTTAATTTTTTGAGAAAACTCCATATTGTTTTCCATAGCAGATACATCAATTTACATTCCTACCAACAGTGCCTAAGGGTTCATTTTTCTCCACCTCGTCATCAATACTCTTTAGTTGTCTTTTTGATGATAACTATTCTGATGGGTGTGAGGTGATGCCTCGTGGTTTAGATTTGCATTTCCCTGATGATTGAGCACTTTTTTTTTTTATTTTTTTTTTTTTTTATTTGTGGTGGATTTTGTCATACATTGAAATGAAACAGCCAAGGGTTTACATGTGTTCCCCATCCCAATCCCCCCTCCCACCTCCCTCTCCACCCATTCCCTCTAGGTTTTCCCAGGGCACCAGGTCCGAGCACTTGTCTCATGCATCCAACCTGGGCTGGTGATCTGTTTCACCCTAGATAATATACATGTTTCAATGCTGTTCTCTTGAAACATCCCACCCTCGCCTTCTCCCACAGAGTCTAAAAGACTGTTCTATAAATCTGTGTCTTCTTTTTTTTTTTTTTCTGTTCTGCATATAGGGTTATCATTAACATCTTTCTAAATTCCATATATATGTGTTAGTATATTGTAATGTTCTTTATCTTTCTGGCTTACTTCACTCTGTATAATGGGCTCCAGTTTCGTCCATCTCATTAGAACTGATTCAAATGAATTCTTTTTAATGGCTGAGTAATATTCCATGGTGTATATGTACCACAGCTTCCTTATCCATTCGTCTGCTGATGGGCATCTAGGTTGCTTCCATGTCCTGGCTATGATAAACAGTGCTGCGATGAACATTGGGGTGCATGTGTCTCTTTCAGATCTGGTTTCCTTGGTGTATATGCCCAGAAGTGGGATTGCTGGGTCATATGGCAGTTCTATTTCCAGTTTTTTAAGAAATCTCCACACTGTTTTCCATAGTGGCTGTACTAGTTTGCATTCCCACCAACAGTGTAAGAGGGTTCCCTTTTCTCCACATCCTCTCCAGCATTTATTGCTTGTAGACTTTTGGATAGCAGCCATCCTGGTTGGCGTGTAATGGTACCTCATTGTGGTTTTGATTTGCATTTCTCTGATAATGAGTGATGTTGAGCATCTTTTCATGTGTTTCTTAGCCATCTGTATGTCTTCCTTGGAGAAGTGTCTGTTTAGTTCTTTGGCCCATTTTTTGATTGGGTCATTTATTTTTCTGGAGTTGAGCTGGAGGAGTTGCTTGTGTATTTTTGAGATTAAGCCCTTGTCTGTTGCTTCGTTTGCTATTATTTTCTCCCATTCTGAGGGCTGTCTTTTCACCTTGCTTATAGTTTCCTTTGCTGTGCAAAAGCTTTTAAGTTTCATTAGGTCCCATTTGTTTATTTTTGCTTTTGTTTCTAATATTCTGGGATGTGGGTCATAGAGGATCCTGCTGTGATTTATGTCGGAGAGTGTTTTACCTATGTTCTCCTCTAGGAGTTTTATAGTTTCTGGTCTTACATTTAGATCTTTAATCCATTTTGAATTTATTTTTGTGTATGGTGTTAGAAAGTGTTCTAGTTTCATTCTTTTACAAGTGGTTGACCAATTTTCCCAGCACCACTTGTTGAAGAGGCTATCCTTTTTCCATTGTATCTCCTTGCCTCCTTTGTCGAAGATGAGGTGACCATATGCTCGTGGATTTATCTCTGGGCTTTCTATTCTGATCCATTGATCTATATATCTGTTTTTGTGCCAGTACCATACTGTCTTGATGACTGTAGCTTTGTAGTAAAGTCTGAAGTCAGGCAGATTGATTCCTCCAGTTCCATTCTTCTTTCTCAAGATTACTTTGGCTATTCGAGGTTTTTTGTATTTCCATACAAATTGTGAAATTATTTGTTCTAGTTCTGTGAAAAATGCCGTTGGTAGCTTGATAGGGATTGCATTGAATCTGTAGATTGCTTTGGGTAGTATGGCCATTTTGACAATGTTGATTCTTCCAATCCATGAACACGGTATATTTCTCCATCTGTTTGTGTCCTCTTTGATTTCTTTCATCAGTGATTTATAGTTTTCTATGTATAAGTCTTTTGTTTCTTTAGGTAGATATATTCCTAAGTATTTTATTCTTTTTGTTGCAATGGTGAATGGTATTGTTTCCTTAATTTCTCTTTCTGCTTTCTCATTGTTAGTGTATAAGAATGCAAGAGATTTCTGTGTGTTAATTTTATATCCTGCAACTTTACTATATTCATTGATTAGCTCCAGTAATTTTCTGGTAGAGTCTTTAGGGTTTTCTATGTAGAGGATCATGTCATCTGCAAACAGTGAGAGTTTCACTTCTTCTTTTCCTATCTGGATTCCTTTTACTTCTTTTTCTGCCCTGATTGCTGTGGCCAACACTTCCAAGACTATGTTGAATAGGAGTAGTGAGAGTGGGCACCCTTGTCTTGTTCCTGATTTTAGGGGAAATGCTTTCAATTTTTCGCCATTGAGGGTAATGCTTGCTGTGGGTTTGTCATATATAGCTTTTATTATGTTGAGGTATGTTCCTTCTATTCCTGCTTTCTGGAGAGTTTTGATCATAAATGGATGTTGAATTTTGTCAAAGGCTTTTTCTGCATCTATTGAGATAATCATATGGTTTTTATCTTTCAATTTGTTAATGTGGTGTATCATATTGATTGATTTGCGGATATTAAAGAATCCTTGCATTCCTGGGATAAAGCCCACTTGGTCATGGTGTATAATTTTTTTAATATGTTGTTGGATTCTGTTTGCTAGAATTTTGTTAAGGATTTTTGCATCTATGTTCATCAGTGATATTGGCCTGTAGTTTTCTTTTTTTGTGGCATCTTTGTCTGGTTTTGGAATTAAGGTGATGGTGGCCTCATAGAATGAGTTTGGAAGTTTACCTTCTTCTGCTATTTTCTGGAAGAGTTTGAGTAAGATAGGTGTTAGCTCTTCTCTAAATTTTTGGTAGAATTCCGCTGTGAAGCCATCTGGTCCTGGGCTTTTGTTTGCTGGAAGATTTCTGACTGCAGTTTGGATTTCCTTGCTTGTGATGGGTTTGTTAAGATCTTCTATTTCTTCCTGGTTCAGTTTTGGAAAGTTATACTTCTCTAAGAACTTGTCCATTTCTTCCAAGTTGTCCATTTTATTGGCATAGAGCTGCTGGTAGTAGTTTCTTATGATCCTTTGTATTTCAGTGTTGTCTGTTGTAATCTCTCCATTTTCATTTCTAATTTTGTTAATTTGGTTCTTCTCTCTTTGTTTCTTAATGAGTCTTGCTAATGGTTCGTCAATTTTGTTTATTTTTTCAAAAAACCAGCTTTTAGCTTTGTTGATTTTTGCTATGGTCTCTTTCGTTTCTTTTGCATTTATTTCTGCCCTAATTTTTAAGATTTCTTTCCTTCTTATAACCCTGGGGTTCTTCATTTCTTCCTTCTCTAGTTGCTTTAGGTGTAGGGTTAGGTTATTTATTTGACTTTTTTCTTGTTTCTTGAGGTAGGCCTGTAGTGCTATGAATCTTCCCCGTAAAACTGCTTTTACAGTGTCCCATAGGTTTTGGGTTGTTGTGTTTTCATTTTCATTCATTTCTATGCATATTTTGATTTCTTTTTTGATTTCTTCTATGATTTGTTGGTTATTCAGAAGCGTGTTGTTTAGCCTCCATATGTTTGAATTTTTAATAGTTTTTTTCCTGTTATTGAGATCTAATCTTACTGCACTGTGGTCAGAAAAGATGACTGGAATGATTTCAATTTTTTTGAATTTACCCAGACTAGATTTATGGCCCAGGATGTGATCTATTCTGGAGAAGGTTCCGTGTGCGCTTGAGAAAAATGTGAAGTTGATTGTTTTAGGGTGAAACGTTCTATAGATGTCCATAAGGTCTAGCTGGTCCATTGTGTCCTTTAAAGTTTGTGTTTCCTTGTTAATTTTCTGTTTAGTTGATCTATCCATAGTTGTGAGTGGGGTATTAAAGTCTCCCACTATTATTGTGTTACTATTAATTTCCTCTTTCATCCTCATTAGTATTTGCCTTACATATTGCGGTGCTCCTATGTTGGGTGCATATATATTTATAATTGTTATGTCTTCTTCTTGAATTGATCCTTTGATCATTATGTAGTGTCCTTCTTTGTCTCTTTTCACAGCCTTTATTTGAAAGTCTATTTTATCTGATATGAGTATTGCAACTCCTGCTTTCTTTTGGTCTCCATTTGCATGAAATATTTTTTTCCAGCCCTTCACTTTTAGTCTGTATGTGTCCCTTGTTTTGAAGTGGGTCTCTTGTAGACAGCATATATAGGGGTCTTGTTTTTGTATCCATTCAGCCAGTCTTTGTCTTTTGGTTGGGGCATTCAACCCATTTACATTTAGGGTAATTAGTGATAGGTATGGTCCCGTTGCCATTTAGTTTGCTGTTTGGGGGTTCACGTTTACACTACCTTTCTGTGTTTCCTGTCTAGAGAAGATCCTTTAGCATTTGTTGAAGAGCTGGTTTGGTGGTGCTGAATTCTCTCAGCTTTTGCTTGTCTGTAAAGCTTCTGAATTCTCCTTCATATCTGAATGAGATCCTTGCTGGGTACAGTAGTCTTGGTTGTAGGTTATTCTCTTTCATTACTCTAAGTATGTCCTGCCATTCCCTTCTGGCCTGAAGGGTTTCTATTGATAGATCAGCTGTTATCCTTATGGGAATCCCTTTATGTGTTATTTGTTGTTTCTCCCTTGCTGCTTTTAATAGTTGTTCTTTGTGTTTGATCTTTGCTAATTTGATTAATATGTGTCTTGGGGTATTTCGCCTTGGGTTTATCCTGTTTGGAACTCTCTGGGTTTCTTGGACTTGGGTGACTATTTCCTTCCCCATTTTAGGGAAGTTTTCAGCTATTATCTCCTCGAGTAACTTCTCATGGCCTTTCTTTTGGTCTTCTTCTTCTGGGACTCCTATGATTCGAATCTTGGGGCGTTTCACATTGTCCCAGAGGTCTCTGAGGTTGTCCTCATTTCTTTTGATTCTTTTTTCTTTTTTCCTCTCTGCTTCATTTATTTCCACCATTTTATCTTCTACCTCACTTATCCTGTCTTCTGTCTCTGTTATTCTACTCATGGTTCCCTCCAGAGTGATTCTGATCTCATTTATTGCATTATTCATTTTTAATTGACTCTTTTTTATTTCTTCTAGGTCCTTGTTAAACATTTCTTGCATCTTCTCAATCTTTGTCTCCAGGCTATTTATTTGTGACTCCATTTTGCTTTCAAGATTTTGGATCATTTTCATTATCATTATTCGAAATTCTTTTTCAGGTAGATTCCCTATCTCCTCCTCTTTTGTTAGATTTGGTGGGCTTTTTTCATGTTCCTTTACTTGTTGGGTATTTCTTTGCCTTTTCATCTTGTTTAGATTGCTGTGTCTGGGGTGGGCTTTCTGTATTCTGCTGGTCTGTGGTTCCTTTTTATTGTGAAGATTTTACCCAGTGGGTGGTGTTGGACTATTGGCTTGTCGAGGTTTCCTGGCTTGGGAAGCTTGTGTCAATGTTCTGGAGCGTGGAAATGGATTTCTTCTATCTGGAGTGCAATGGAGTGCCCAGTGATGAGTTTTGCAATGGGTCTATGTGTTAGGTGTGACTTTGGACAGCCTGTATGTTGACACTTAGGTCTATGTTCCTGCGTTACTACAGAATTTATGTAGTATGTCTTGTCCTGGAGCTTCTTGGCTCTTGGGTGGTGGTTGGTTTTGGTGTAGGTATGGGGGCTTTTGGATGGACTCTTATTCCTTAATGTTCTGTGTAGTCAGGAGTTGTATGGTTTTCACAGGTTTGGGGCTTAACTCTCCTGCCCCTGAATTTCAGTTTTATTCTACCAATAGTCTCAAGACTTCTCCAACTATGCAGGACTGGTAATAAAACTTCTGGGTTAATGGTGAAAAGATTTACCACCGTGAGGGACCACCAAAGAGGTTCACAGGGTTACATGAAGAATAGGAGAGGGAAGAGGGAGATAGAGGTGAGCAGGTGAGGAGAAAGGGGGATTCAAGAGGAAAGAGACAGATCTACACATTTATCTGTTCTCAAAGTGTTCTCTGTAGCCCAGACACCCACAAAGATTCACCGACTTGGATTGGGAAGAGAAGGGGAAAGGAGAAAATAGAGTTGTTCTGAGGTAGAAAACAGAGAGTCAAAAGTGGAAGAGAGTAATCAACACACTCCTAAATAGAAGTGGGAATTGAATATTGGATTCTTAAATGTCCAACATTTATATCACATACTGATAGACAAAGATTCAAAGATTTAGCATAGAGGTTAGACTTTTTGAAATAAAATATTTAAAAACAAAAACAGAAACCCAAAATTTAGAAATATGTATGGAGTTCAGTTTAAAAATAGGGCTTCTCTGTCTCTTCTTTTTTTTTTTTTTTTCTTTCCCCCCTTTTCTTTTTTTGCAAGGCTATATTGAGATGAAAATGAAGATTAAGGAATAATAGAGGTGTATTAGAGGACTTTAAAAGGAAATAGGAGAGAAAAACAAGCAAAAGAAAAGAAAGAAAAGAGAGAAAAAAAAAAGGAAAAGAAAAAAAAAAAAAAAGAAGAGAAACACCACCAAAAAACAAAACAAAACAAAAAAGCATGAAAAAAAGAAAAAATAAAAACAAATTTTTTTTTCCCTAATTGAGAAAAATCATAAAAATATATGAAAATGAAAGTTGAGGAGTAATGTAGTACTAGGGAAGTTTAAAAGAACATAAAATAGAAAAAATTGAGAAAAAAACGAAAGAAAAAAAAATTTTTTTTTTTCTAATTTAACAAGAACAACCACGAAAAAAAAAAAGACAAAAAGAAAATGCAAATATATCTAGGATTTTCTCTGGAGCTGTTGCAGACAGTGTAGGTTCAGTTCAATATTAGATAGCTCCTTTTTCCAGCTTATACTTCTTGATATCTCTAGGCCCCTTCCGGTGTTGTCGGTGTTGCCTACAGGAATTTTATCCTGCTGCACCGGACCTTTCTGAAGCGATTCCCTTTGTTTATTTGGCTTGTTTGCTCTCTCTTCGGTGTCTAATTTCCGCCCTGACACAGGCGGGCGGAGGTGATCTCTTAGGTTCGCTAGTTCAATTCAGTCCTGCTGCGGGGAGGGCGGGGCGCTGCAGGCAAAAGTCGCTGTGTGTGGGGAGCTCTCGCCGTGTTCTGGCCAAGCAGCCTGCAGTTTTGGGGACCACTCCTCGGGTGCTGCGCGCCTTTTCCCTCTGCGACGAGCGGCCCGGGCAGCCAGAGGCTTGGCGCTTTCTCCACGGGCACGCCGCGCCTTTTCCCTCCATGGCGAGCGGCCCGGGCAGCCAGAGGCTTGGCGCCCTCTCCACGGCCGCGCCGCGCCCCCTCCCTCCGCGGCCCCAGCGCGCGCCACCGGTCGGGTCTCAGGGAGTCTTCAGACAGGACCCGGGGCCTGTTTGCCGGGTGGGAGGGGGTGGCTTCTCTGGGGCTGAGTTTTCCCCTTTCCCCTCCGCCCGCCTCCTACCTCCAGTGGGGATGGGGCGGCTCTTCTCTGGAGTTTCTCAGTCCCTTTGTTTTGCAAACCGCCGGCGGTTCCGCCCGGTCAATTTTTCTCTCGCTCTCCCACAGTTTAAAAAATCTCCCTCCGACTGCTCTCAGGGCCTTCTGGCCGGTCCCCACCCTAAGCAATGCCGCCGGCTCCTCTCTGCTCCGCCCCCTCTTGCTGGTGGCGGGTGCGGGCGTCTGGGGGTACTTTTCTGCTGGGATTTGCTTTTAGGCACGTAATCTGTGAGCCTTATTTAATTTCTCCTCCCAGGTAGGAGGAAAAACTTCCCCCGGACCCGCCAGCGCGAGGGTTTCCTGGTGGTTGGAAACTTCCTCTATTGAGACTCCCTTCCCGGGACGGGTCTCCGTCCCTCGCTCTTGTGCCCCTTTTTAATCTTTAATATTTTTGTCCTACCTCCCTTCGAAGACAATGGGCTGCTTTTCTGGGCGCCTGATGTCCGCTGCTAGCGATCAGAAGTTGTTTTGTAAACTTTGTTCACCGTTCTGTTGTTCTTTCGATGAATTTATAGAGAGAAAGTGATCTCTCCGTCCTACTCCTCCGCCATCTTGACTCCTCCCCCCACCTTTCTTCTGCCTAGTTTTAATCAAGTTTTCTGGAGTTTTTGTGTTGAACTCTGGACATTTCTCTGTATATTTTGGATATTAACCCCGTACTGGATATATTGTTTGCAAATATCATCTCCCATTCAGTAAGCTGCCTTTTTGTTTTTTTGTTTTTTTGTTTTTTTTTCGATAGTTTTCTTCACTGTGCAAAAGGTTTTTTGTTTGATATAGTCCTATTTGTTTAGTTTTGCTTTTGTTTTCTTTGCCTTAGGAGACAGATCAAAAATACCTATATATGTATAGGTAAGCCTATGGCAAACAACATACTGCCTATGGTTTCTTCTAGGAGTTTTTTGGTTTCAGGTTTTACATTTAAGTCTTTAACCCATTTTGAGCTTATTCTGTACATGGTGTCAGAAAGTAGTTCAGTTTAATTTTTTTTTCCATGTAGCTCTCCCGTTCTCCTAACACCATTAGTTGAGGAAGCTGTCTTTTCCCCATTGTATATTCTTATCTCCTTTGTTGTAGATTAATTAACCATATAAGCATAGGTTTATTTCTGGGCTCTGCATTCTTTTTCTTTGGTCTATGTGTCTGCTTTTTTGTGCCATATTGTTTTGTACCATATTGTTTTGATTATTGTAGTATAGTCTGTAGTACAGTTTGAAATCAGACTGCATAATACCTCCAACTTTGTTCTTCTTTATCAATATTGTGTTGGTTATTTGGGGTCTTTTATATTGCCATACAAAGCATTTCATAACTAATTTTCAACTTCTCCATAGCAACACAGATAACTGTGCTCTTTATATTAGGAAATTAATACTAGTTCTCCTGTGCGTCAGCCACAAGTATTCATGGAGTACTCACAAGAGTCTACATATCTGCTTGTTGTTGCTGGGAAAATCAAAGAGGTATTCACCTTGAAAACTCCCTAAAACATGACTGGAGAAATAAAGAAAGGATACAGGACGACGTATAACTGAACGCTAAGTTGCCACAAGGAGAGGAAGATTTCTAGCAGAAAAACCCCACACCCTAACTTACCGTATCCATAAGTTGTCAGAAGAAGCTTCCTGGGGTACCTCTGCTTTGAATTAGACTCTGAAAGGTGGTATTTGGAGAGAGAAGAAACACCCCTTTGTCAGGAAAAGTAGTCCCTGAGAGGAGTCGAGGAAGCAGTCAGGAAGGTGGTAGGTAATCAGGAGGACGGGGAGGGGAGGAAAAGATTCTGTAACATGTAGACACAGCTGAGGAGACCCATGCAAAGGCAAGAGTCTCCCCCTAGGCCGGGAAATGGAGCCCCGAGACAAGGGCTGCCACGGTTGCTCGCGTGGCTGCTGGCAAAGGGGGTTGAGGAAAGCAAAACGAGCAAACCAGAAGCAGACCAGAGAACCCGGGGCAGATTCTCTTCCTGCCCACAGCTCTGTCCACAAGGTGCTTCTCCACAGTTGCCTCTAGCTGCTTGTTTTATCCCTTCCCTTCAGCGACTAGCCTTTGTCCCGTCCCACTGACCGCTCACAGTCACACCAGTGAACGTGCTCACCGCCCGTGGTGTGGTCCTACCATCCCGCCCAACCCTGCTCAGGCCTTCCCGACCACACCCTCAGAGAGCAGTGTCCGAAATGCAGAGGAGCCATCGTACTGTTGTGACCTCGTTTTTGCAGGCCTTTTACCCCCTACGCTGATGGCGACACAGGTTTACCAGCTGCGTCGCAGGTCATGACAACTATGAATCCTTTTCAGTTTAATCTGTCCAACTCAGTAAAAAACGTGACTTCAGGAAGTTTAGCTGGGAGAGACTAGTAATCCCTGACTCACTTCATCCTTTCACAGGGCTGGCATTCAACTGCATGACTCAATTACCCTCCTTTATAATTTTTTTTTGTTTTTTTTTAACTTCTGCATCCTCTTCCCTGCTTAAAACTACCCACACCTATTCTTTTTTCCGTGCTCCTTAGATCAATCTAAAGACGGGAGTGTTGGCAGAAGAGGACAAAGAGGAGAGGAAAAATAGACACAGCCAAGTCAGGCCCTTAAGAGGACTTGGGAGAAATTTGTCCCAACAAGTGAAACAAGCTCTCTGCCCTTGCCACAGTTCTTGCTCAGAGGAACCTGTACCAAGGAGGAGGGCGGAGTGAGATGACCCCTTATTTCTCTAGCACATTGTCATGCCCCCGTGTACCCTTGGCAGATATACCCTTGGTCAGCCACAGCCCCTTACCATGAGATGGGGTCATTTCAGAATCATTCGACAATTGTCAGAGTTGACCATAGGATGAAACCCATTCTCCCTCTCTGAGCTAAGACCTCATACATGCGAGAGACTTCCTAGAACACTGGCTGCAAGACTGGCCACAGCCCAGCCCAAGAATGCTCAGAGCAAGTCTTCAGTCCACTGCACTGGAGTTGGCATGCAGCTGGTGTTACTTAATGCTGCATGTCTGTGTGCGCAGTCACTTTAGTCGTGTCTGACTCTTCGCCATCCCATGGACTGTAGCCCGCCAGGCCCCTCTGTCCATGGGATTCTCCAGGCAGGAATACTGTGGTGGGTTGCCATGCCCTCCTCCAGGGGATCTTCCTGACCCAGGGATTGAACCCACGTCTCCTGCATCTCCTGCATTGCAGGCGAATTCTTTACCACTGAGCCACCTCCAATAAAACACTGTGCATGCAGGCAGTTCCTGATATGTGTGCACCGATATGGAGAGAGAATTATTTGGAACAAATGAAATAAACTCTCTCTTGTGTGGACTTCTTGAAGCCGGACACTTCCTTGCCCAGACTCATTCATGGCGGCTCTGCTGCCACAGGCAACCTCTACTAATTGAGGTTGCATTCCACACACACGACAGACCCGTGAGAAGGGCGTGCCCCAAGGTTAGGTGACTAAGCATTGGCCAGTGCAGCCGTCCTCTTGGGAATCTTTGAAAAATATTTAAGAAGTATAAAGGACACATCTTAATAATAGAGAATTGTGTGAGAGTGAAAGCAGTGGGTTGAAGACGCAAGCAGAATCCTGAAATGGCGAGCATGGAATGGGAAGCAAGTTAGTAGGAGAGAGAAACAGCAAGTTGCACTTTTCATTCATGAAGACTTCACCATCCAAGGAACATCTGAACAGAAGTGAAAGTGAAAGTCGCTCAGTCCGACTCTTTGCCACCCCATGGCCTGTACAGTACATGGAATTCTCCAGGCCAGAATACTGGAGTTGGGTAGCTTTTCCCTTCTCCAGGGGATCTTCTCAACCCAGGGATCAAACCCAAGTCTCCCACATTGCAGGTGGATTCTTTATCAGCTGAGCCACCAGGGCTCAGACGTTAAAGAGTCTGCAGTGCGGGAGACCCGGGTTTGATCCCTGGGTCGGGAAGATCCCCTGGAGAAGGAAATGGCAAACCACTCCAGTGTTCTTGCCTGGAAAATTCCATGGACAGGAGCCTGGCAGGCTACGGTCCATGGGGTCACAACGGGATCATATTCATTCGAATGGAAATGTTCCCTAACTAATTGGACATTGGATTCTGGGACTCAATTTTTTTCATGCTGGGTAGGACATAATGGATTTTAAAGTTTTGGGTGTAGAGTTTTCCTGGAGTTGTTAATGGAGGAGATGGTCCGTAGGATGCCATGAGTGAGGAGGGAAGTGAAGTCTAGGGCTCAGTCCTGAGTGACACCAATATTTAAGGGACAGACAGCATAGAGGAGACCAAGAAGACACAGCCAGAGATGCAGGAGAGTTTGCTGTATGGACGCCAAATGAAAAAATGTGTTTATAAAGAAAGAGGGGATGGTCAAATTTTTCTCCTGGAGGCAAAGTAAAATAAAGACTGAGAAACGTCCATTGACATGAGCAAGTCTGGCTCTTGGGGACAGCAGTTTTCACAGAAAGGGAGGGCAGAAGCCAGATTACAACGTGTAAAGAAAGTGAGTTGTGGAAGAGAGGCAGTGTAGGCAACTCCTTCAAAAAACTAGCCTGAGAAGAGGGTCCCGTGGGGTCAAGGCTTGGTGCAGCTTTAGGTGCAGGGAGACGTTTGTCCCTTGTTTCACAATAAAAAGATATTAAAAGCTCCACAGGACTGAATAAACGAAAGAGAAAGGAAATAATCTACCGGATGACACCCGTGAGGAGGCGGGAAGCCAGGGCCATAGGTACATGTTGATAATTGGAAGACATTGCCTGAGGTTAGAAAGGGCTCACCTGCTCCATCTTAACAGGAGGTAAGAGGGTGGAATGGATGTTTCTGGCATGATCTGAGCATTTTAGAAGTGCTACATTTCCCGTTGCTCTGTAATATACTGAACACCTTTATTTTCCCTTTTACAGGTTATATTCTATGATAATCATAAAGCATGTAAGAGTGCATTCCATTAATAAAACATAATATAACCTCCTGGTGACAGAGGCTCAATTAAAATAATTTCCTAATTCCCCTGTTGTACATTGCTGCCCTCTCTGAAGACACATTATAGCCATAAGATATCATATGAGTGAGAGAGGGTAGATTTTGTGATCAGAGAATTGGTGCCTCAAGAGTACGGTTCTGTTACTTCTCTAGTATGAAATGTCTACTCCCAAATTCCTCGAGATGCTTCATCTTCGAGAAGGGGTTTCCTTGCTGCCATCCCATTATGTCTGTCCTCTGTGTCAGCATCCATAAAGCAGCAAGGAAACAGCAAGCCTAAAAGTCAGTGCTTACCCCAGCCAAAGAGAAATTATCAGCAATATTGTTCACTTCCTCTTGTGTATTTCTCTCTGGGAAATGTTCTCAGTCTCGTAAGGTTTTAATATCTATATTACAGAAATTTGTTTCTAGTTTTTTCAGAATTTCTTGACTATCCTCCAAGGGGATCTTTAACATAGACAGTTTCCTTTTAAAATTCTGCCCTTGGCAAGCCGGCTTATAGTTTGGTTTGGTATTTTATTAATGTCAAATATCGCTTATAAGGGAAAGGCTTTAGGAAAATCTGCAAACTTTCTGTTTTCCCAAAGGTTGCTTGTTATAGCGCTGATCTCAAACATTTATTTATCTACAAATATTTGTAACTCTGCCTATAGCAGAAAAATAATGGCTAAAAGAAACTTTGGAACTATGATGGAATATAGCACACAGCCTGCATGCGTGCTCAGTGGCTCAGTCATGTGAGACCCTTGTGACCCCGTGGACTGTAGCCCACCAGGCTCCTCTGTCCGTAGGATTTGCTTCTTCAGTACCACACAGCATTTGTCGTTCAGTCATGTCCGACTTCGGGACCACATGGACTGTAGCCTGCCAGGCTCCTCTGTTTGTGGAATTCTCCAGGCAAGAATACTGGAGTGGGTTGCTATCCCCTTCTCCAGGGGAGAAGGGGAGGATACCACACAGAGCACTTTACAAATGTTGGGTTTAGTAACAGCCAAGTGGCACAACTGTTACTCTCCCATCTGCCAAAGCACATTTTAATTCTTTTCAAATTTCTGCTCAAATAAAAATGTTAACCGCTTCCCCCCCTGCCCCAGCTTTCTTAAAATCACTGCCCTTCTCCGTTCCTCTGGCACCATCTTGAGCTCACCCTCCTCCAGGTACTCTTGGTTATCTATCATTGTGATTTATTCATGTCCATTTATGCTTTTCGGGCTTCCCTCCCTTTTGGAAATTAACCGTTGTGATGGAAATAACTAAGCTGAACCTCATCTGTGTCTTCCTAAGCATAGATGTTTCTTGAGCACTTTGTAAATATTTGCTACTCACTGGTTGAAGACTGAGAGTTCCATAGATGCAAATGAAATTCATCTTGTTCTCCAACTAGACTGATTGGTAGTATGGCTGTGTTACCCAAGATTCTGAGTCCTCGGCCTCCCTCCGGTGAGTCAAGGGTCACGATCAATTGAAAATGTCTACTTTAGTGACGGAGAGGGTGATGAGAGCATGCAAACCTGTGCACAGTATTTGCTGGCTGTCTTTGAGGCAGTATTGAATGATTGGTGGATTACAGATCAAAGGGTTTGAGGATTCAGTAATGTGTAGACTTTTCCTTTAATTAGTCAGCATGATGAATTTTATCAGCCTTGAATATATGATAAGTGTTTGTTTTGTTGGTTGATTGGTGAGTTTTTGTTGGGGGAGGAGTTAGTCTTCATCTCTTTAGTCTGATTCTATAATTTTTGGTCACATGGTTGTGAATATAAAGTTATATAAAGTTATATAAAGTTATATTCAGACTCTATGTATCCTAGTTTACAGTAGTTTTCTTTTTTTGATGGCTATAATCTTACATAAATGGATTTCTGTCTAGTGAGTATTTTCTGTAGAAACATTTTCTACCAGTGTAGCTAATTTGACCAGATGAATTAGGGAGGAAAAACCTAACTTTAGTTCCTTTTGTCTTTTGCTTGAGCTAAATAAAAATGCTCAACTTTTGCTGAGAATGAATATAAGGCCATCAGTAACATTATTCAAAACACAATGTTCTTAAGACAAAGTAAGTTGGACTGGTCTCTTTGTCATCCCAGTTACTGTCTCAAAAGCCACGTTTCTGTTCTCATAAGATAGTTCCTATGAAAAGAAATTGAAGCACCATAAATTACATTAGTGTAAGGTCACAAATTAATCACTTTATAACCTATTTTCCCTTGAAAACTCTTTCTTTGTAGCAATTCTGTCACAAAACTGCTCACACTATTTAATAGGTTATTCCTGCATGTTTTTCTTGGTACTCTAAACCAAGTCATTAGGAAAAGACTGTAGCTGCCAGCTACTGTGATCCTGTTTGACATCAATGAGAAGATGCTTTATTTATATCGATATTTTTCAGTATTATTTATTCATGCCACTGGATACGTGCATTTTACATGCTGCCAAAATCCCGTGGGCCTTTCACTGATCACTTATATAAAGGTACGTATTACGTACAGCTGCAAAAGGGGCATATGTACCAAACCTGTTATGTAAGATTGCAATTGCACTTCCTTTTAGGTTACCTAGACTAATATCAAAAATTAATTTTGTTCTACAATTGAATTTATGACCAAAAATCTTCATATTCCTACTGTTAATATACAAGAGTGAATTGTTTTTTAAATACAATAAAAGACTCACCATGTGTCCTCTTTTATTCCAGTGAACTACATACAGAAATAGCTATTTGTTTAGGATAATGTTTTAACAGGTGAATTTGATGTAAGAGAGTAAATAAATTCAATCATCTCCAGAATGCAAAACTCACCTCTTGCATAGAGACAAATACTGTATAGTTTGATTGAATCTATCACTTACAACAATATCACTTTCAGGGGGAAGAATTTAAACACCAGCACAGAACAGAATTTAGATCTAGTTTCTGTGAGAGTAAATCTTTGTAAAGTGCTGGCATAATGAAGGAAGAAGTGATTGGACATGGACTTTTTCTGCTGTCATCTTGGTCTGAAGAAGTCTTTTCACCCCAGCGTACCACTGGGCATCTTAAGAGGAAACACCTTCAACACCCACCATCAAGGATTTGCAGTCCTAATTCCTATACTGTGAATAACTCTTTGAGTTCGGTTGATTTTAATCTGAGGTTTTCTCAGTATTATAGAATATGTAGACTTCACAGATAATCCCTCATGTAGAAAGCTCCCCCAAAATGTTGTCTCTTCTGTATTTCTACCAGTTCTTGTTCTTTGTCCTTTATATGTCCCGTAACTCATCTCACACTTCAACATCACTTTTGATGTGTCATCACTGATAGGATTCCTTTTTGTTTCTTCCAAGGAAGTGAGTTTCATGAACACAGAGATAGTGTTTGTATCTGTATTCCTGACAACTGACCTCATGGTCAGCACAGCATGCTAAGTCACTTTGGTCATGTCTGGCTCTTTGAGACCCCATGGACGGTAGCCCGCCCGGCACCTCTGTCCATGGGATGCTCCAGGCAAAAATACTGGAGTGGGTTTCCATGCCCTGCTCCAAGGGATCTTCCCAACCCACGGATCAAACCTGAGTCTCTTATGTCTACCTGCGCTGGCAGGCGGGTTCTTTACCACTAGCGCCCCCTGGGAAGTTCAGCACAGAGTGTGTGATAAATGTGTTTATTAAATGACTTGAAAGAAAGCTTTTCAAAATTTCAGATCCAAATCTCATCATCTAGATAAATTACTTTAAATAAGGCACTATTTTTTAAAAATATTTTCCTAATCTGCAAAATGAGGCTAATAATATCTTCTCTCTGGGTTGCTGTGATGACCAAATAAAATAATGGTTGAGATGCAAAAGATATTGTTATTTTCCTAGCCTTCACCTAATGGAAGTTCTGTCTAAATGTTGTTCCAGTGTCTGACTGTGCATTCTGCTGACATTCAACAGACACTTACTGCCTCCTGGAATAAGTCTTCCTCTTTTTATTATAATCTTCTTAAGGCACTTGCCTGCTCGCTTGGTTTCAGGAACTGTCTTTACAAGAGATCTCCAAGATCTATATACTGCAGCATCTGATCACTGACCTCTCCCCAGAATCCTGTGTAAAAACTGTCTCTGTCAAAATTACAGCCAAGAATCACTAGCTGGACAGCTTGCTTCTTCTACCTGCTAAACTTAAATGTCTCCCATCAACTCTTTATCTTTTTTACCATTTTGAGATGAAATGCATACAGTGCAATGGTCATCACTGTCTCCCATTTTTTATACTCACATCCACACACACATGTAAACACACACACACGTGAGACAGGGGTGGTTCCAATTTGACTATTAATAAATTAGGAGCTTTTGCTAGGCTTTTGTTTGGCAGTAGGATCCTGATGAGGAGGATTGGAGAGAGCTGTCTGCAGGGAGGAGCCGTTAGAGGCAGATCTGGGTGATGGTGGAGGTGTATTAAGGGAGATACTCAAGGGAAAGGACGCTGTGATGGGAAGAGAGGCTTTTTTTTTGAAGAGCAGAGATAGTTTTTCAGAAATGGAAGAAAACTTTGGCTCTTCAAGGTACAAACACTCCACCATCCTTCTCCTGAAGTCTTCCATAAAATCCGTCAATTAAATATTTAATGCTCCTTTTGGAACAGAATTTGGAGCCTGTAAGTAAAGGCAGAATGAGATCAGGGTGACCGGAAAGGCCAGGTCAAACACCTCAGGTTGCCTTTCTGTCAAAACCCATCGCTTTCCTGCCCTGCAAAGTGCTTTCCAGAGCATGTCTGATTCCACCCCCTTCTCTGGCTCTATGCCATCACTGGAATAATGCTCCTAACCTGGCCACTGGTCTGTATTCTCTGTTCGATTTAAATTCAAAGTCCTGAACACCTCCTTTTCTCCTTTTTGCTTCTACTTTGATTTTAGGCACCCACAAGATCTGGCCCTTTTAGATGTAAAAGCTGTACAGTCCAGAGCGCCACCTTCATTTATCCAGCGATCCCTTCCATGCACTCTTGGTGGGTGGTGCCACCTAGGACTCCACCTCAGGGAGAGGGCTCAGGGCACCAGCCAACAGTCCTGCCCCGAATCCCAGCTCTGCCCCTGCCAAGTGGGTGACCTTGAGCAGGCCACTGCCCCCAGACACACCAGGACTAGCACAAGTCTTCCCCATAGTCGTCTCCTTTGGTTCCTTTCTCATGTAAGCATTTGTGTTCCAGAAAGATCTCTCATGACATCTATTTGAAATTTGACAGAAGTTAGATTACTTTTCAATATTCTCTAATTGCTCATGAAAGGAGACTTTAAAAATGTCTTTGATGTATTCATCTGCCGCCCTTTATTCAACTCTTAGTGGAAATTGCACAAGAAATTGATGTATAATATTTTTAAACGTGTTTTTATTCATCAAAGAGATTTTTACGTACCATGTGTATTTCACTAACTCAATCAAGAAAGCAAAAAGACGACAGAGCTAGTGTTGAACCAGTAATATTACAAAAGTTTCCTTTAAATTGATATGTTCTCATTGGGGGAAAGCAATAAACTATCCAACTGGACAGTTATATTTTTGATGCAGGCTCATTTTATCTTCTCAAGCCTTTATTAGATTTTCACATGAAGGAAACCAGAGAGGGTTATAGGTTAGAATACAAAACTAAACAAAAACCGTCTTTACCATCATTACAACTTTTAACAACAACAACAAAGCATGTGTGTGTGTGTGCAATGCACAGGTGTTCCATGATCATTTGGCCTGCCCCATATGGTGATGATACGTTCAGGGCTCCAGGTGCCTCCCTTCTGTGGCTCCCAGCCTGACATGGCTCGCGAAGAGAGGCTCTTGGGCTAAGTAAGGCCTAAAGAGAGACGAGCCAGTGGCCAGAACGCCAGGGCAGTCAGGGGGCCACCCCCAGAAACTGGCCAGATTTGGGGAAAGAGCTGGGAACCACTGTAAAGTTGGTTTGAGTGGCTGAGCAACCTGAGTTGAGTTGGGTGTTTGTGTTTTCTGAAATAGAGTGAGGGGAGGAACCGGCAGCCAGCCAGGAATCCGAAAGCAGGGTCAGGGTGTGGGTAGAAGTTAGAGACCACACAGCAACCCAGAGATGGGGTGGTGGGGACAGAGGAGCAGGGAACATTGACCCTTAGGTGACGTTCAGCCCCTTTAGGACTTCCGACATTCATGTCGCTTGTGAATAAACCTGGCAGGAAAAGGAGTCGAGTGGAGCTGTGAGCAGAGCTGACTTGAAAACAACACTGTTACTGCCTAATTGGTTTGTCCAAGTTTTATAGAGATTTTTAAAATTTTTTTACCAACTATGTCAGCCAGAGCTCCAAAAAAGATTTTGACTCATCTTCGAGCTGTAATTTGTGACTGTTTTCACCCCAATAGCAAAAGAAGTAGAATCAAAATCAGAAAAGTAAATTACGCTCACTCACAGCCACAGGTCTCTTCTGCTTTATGAGATCTACTGAGTCAAAATGTCATCTTCCTTCTCCTCACAGCATTTTTAGGTGAAAGATAATCGTCTCATGATTTTCAATAAAGCTAATCACTGATCTATATTATCAGCATAATTATTCTATTTACTAATGCCATCGTGTCTATGTGCACGCTTCAGTCATGTCCGATTCTTTGCAGCCCTATGGACTGTGGCCTGCCAGGCTCCTCTGTCCATGGAGATTCTCCAGGAAAGGGTACTGGAGTGGGTAGCCATTCCCTTCTCCAGGGGATCTTCCTGATTCAAGAAACCAACTCAGGTCTCCTGCATTGCAGGCGGCCTCTTCACTGTCTAAGTCACTAGGGAAGGCCCACTGTGTCAGTGATAGCATCCAACCATCTCATCTTCTGTTGTCCCCGTCTCCTCCTGCCTTCAGTCTTTCCCAGCATCACAGTCTTCTCCAAGGAGTTGGCTCTTTGCATCAGGTGGCCAAAATATCACAGCTTCAGCATCAGCCCTTCCAAAGACTATTCAGGGTTGATTTCCTTTAGGATTTACTGGTTTGATCTCCTTGCAGTCCAAAGGACTCTCAAGAGTTTTCTCCAACACCACCGTTCAAAAGCCTCAATCTTCAGTGCTAAGCCTTCTTTGTGGTCCAACTCTCACATTGTACGTGACTACTGGAAAGACCGTAGCTTTGACTATATGGACCTTTGTCAACAAAGTGATGTCTCTGCTTCTTAGTACATTGTCTAGGTTTGTCATAGGTTTCCTTCCAAGGAGCAAGCGGCTGTAGTGTCTGCAGTCACTGTACACAGTGACTTTGGAGCCCAGGAAAATAAAATCACCTGTCACTATTTCTTTCAAATTACTTAATAGAGCAACATTTTTTTCCCATGCATTCCTCAGTATTTTTCAGATGCATTTGGAAAGTACCACTTGGTAACTAGTAGATTGTAACCATTCTAGCATTTTCCTCTTGACTTACGGGGCTCAATTATCTTTTTTCATATGAAATGCCTATTTTAATAAAAAACCAAAGAGATAGTATTTTTAGCATCAGACACAGAAGGGAGATGGGATAATATCAAATTTTTCTGTGATTTAGCAAACATTTACAAATAAGGAAAGTTAGAATTGTTCATCCAATATGTTTTGGGCTCAATAGATTCACTTAATAAAGTAATTGTAGAAAAATTAAATATGGATAAGCCACAGCACCTTTAGAATACTTAACAGATTACTGAGTTGTATCATTTACTGCAAGAAATGTTTTCAGGCAGCAAGCGGGGAAAAAAAAAATCTTTCTCATTTTACTCCAGAAGAAGATGATGTCTCTAAATATTACAGGGAATTACTTCCTTTGTGTTCAAATGAGTTCAGAAACTAAACTAACATTTAATGGGCTTCAATCATGAATTGCAAATTACAGTTGAAATGTGCATTGTTTTGTTGATAGTTTATTCTGAAAACCATTGTCTTTTTCCCTATGATACAGCGCATACTTGATTAAGTGGGGTGTTTTGGTTGTTTTCTCATAACCAGCCAATATTTGTCTGAGTAGATGACTTAACCCAGGAAAGTCAGCCCTGGTCCTGGCCATGTGCTGGCCTTCTCCGTGCCGAGGTGTGGCTGTCCCTTACACAGCGTGTCCGTGGTTGCCACTGGTTGCCCTCTGCGTTGAGAAGCTAAGGCCCTATTATTAAACAGATGGCCCTACCACCCAAATCTCATCCAGCCCCACAGCTGGCTGTAGCTATCACTGCCACATACAGTCACTGTGAGGACTTCAGTTCCACGAGGAAAGGGCATCAGCATGTGCCTGGCACCAAGATGCGCCTTCAGCAGAAATCTGTCAAAGCTGGTGAATGTTCTTGTAGACTCTGGACTTGTCTTACACAGCCACACCTAAAGGGACGTATGTACCCACAATTAACTTGTTAGGTGATTTTCTTTCAAATTATGCTTTTAGGTTTATAAAAAAAAATTAACAAAATTAACCAAGTTTAAAGATCCTATTGGCTTTATTCAACAAACTAGAAATTGGACGATGTCCCATCTACCTAGAACCTGTACAAAACGAAAGCTTTTGTAGGCAGGAGGGCACAGGAAAACAGGTCTTTAACAAAGCCTTGATTGTTCCAGGCAAGATCACCTTCCTCTGGGGGATGTTAGGGGTCGCTGGGGCAGATTACATCACCTGTGCTGGCCAGGCAGTTCCTCATTGACTGGTTGTAGGTAATATTCCTGAGAGAAGTGGAAGCTACAGTTAGGTTAGGTATTAAGTCTTGATGAGGCTTAATACATGAGGCTTAGCACAAGTGACTCCATTGGAGTCTGCTTATCCTCTTATAACCATCCCCCCCTTTTGCTCACATCTCTTGGTTAAGCTGCTCCATGGAAAATGTCAATTCTGTTACTGCTCTGGAGTTCTCACAGATTTTACTGATATTCAGTGTGCTGTTCACAGTAGAATCTGGTACCCCACTCCGGTACTCTTGCCTGGAAAATCCCACGGACCGAGGAGCCTCATAAGCTACAGTCCATGGGGTCGCGAAGAGTCAGACACGACTGAGCGACTAACTCACACACATTCACAGGTCACGATGGTTTTTTGTTGAATCTCTGTAGTGTTCCCAGGTCATAAGTTGAGGCTCACAATATTTCTGCTGGTAAATTTCCTCATTCCATTTTGGCATACCAGTCATAGGGAGATCATTACTTTGGTGGTTAGTAGACATGCAAACATGCATGTCTTTGAGAAGATACAATGCACCAGGAAACTACTCTGACTATACACAGTGCAATCCCCAGTGTTGAGAGCACACACCAGACCCATGGAACCCAAGACCCAAACCAATCAATCCGAAGAAGTCAAGCCAAGGCCCCCTTGAAGGAGTCATCCTTGTTAGCCAGATGCCTTGCTCAGTGATTTTATGTGACTGAGTTCAACTTCCCCAGAAGTGTTAACACAGGTGTAACGGGTGGTGTTGGCCACACACAGACTCCTTTGCTCAGCTAAAAGATAAGGGCTACCCCGTTATCAAGAACAACTTTGTCCAGAGAACCTATGGACTTTTCTAGAGCACTTGTTGTCTTAGCAGCGGATTCTGCAGGCTTTTTAAGAGTTGAGGAGAAGTTCCTTGATCGCATTCTCATTTACATCATCAGAGGAAGAAAACCCCGAGTCATGGAGGCCTCCTAGTCATCCCCATCGTTCGGTCACTCAGACTCTCTGTAAACTCCTGGTAGGTCCTATCTAAATCCTGACTTCCGTGATGGAAGTTCATGCAAGTTAATCAACAAGGCGCCTTTAGTTCATTTGTGAACAGTCAAGGGCGCAGTTAGAGAAACCTAAAGAGGCACTCTCTGGTTGTGCACCAGCTGTCTAGGCATTCAGAGGACCCAGGAGAATGATAACCACCACACACAGAGATGAACCTTGTCAGGAACAAATTCCACTCCCACCAAGCAGGTACTACAATGGATTTATTCACAGGGATTGTTGCCTGTTCAGGCTGGGATCCATTAAGTTTTCAGCCTATTCTGAAAACAAACCTCCTAGCCTGAAAAGGTTGTTCTAAATATCTCGTAAAGATGGGTGCTGCTGGTGAGATCCTTTTGTGATTGGGAGGCATATCTGATTTGGAGACTCCTGAGAACATGAGGGTACACGTGTGAACTGAGGGTAGTAATTGGAAATACCTTTTTTCATTTCTACAGCCTGACGTATTAACAGACAAGATTAGATCAGTATTAGGAAAAGAGCTTGTAAAATTGGACCAGAGTGTCACAAAAGAGGACGTTGTCACTGCACAGCCGGGGCACACCTGCGTCAGGCGGGGCTGGTTACAGAGCAGGGTTAAGACCCTGGAAGGTCAAAGATGCAGATTCACTGGTGAAAGCAGATGGATCCCGTAGGAAGTTAGTCTGCTTGCAGAGAAATGTTGAGTCGATTCAGAAGTCAGAAGACTTTGGACACCATGCGGAGCAGTAAATAAATGTCATTTCCTAGGGTCAGATCCGAGGAGGCTTCCACTGTTTGCAGCTGCAGCTGTAGGCTTCAGGCAACTAGGGTGGGAGCCACTGAGTCGAGCTGCCCGCTCTCATAGGCAGTGGGCCGAGCTTTTTACCATTTCTTGTGCGAGTTTTCTTGGACTTGGTTATCTCCCACACACAAACGAGGTGAAAGGCTTTGAAGACTTGGGTAGGCTGAAGGCAGGTGGTTCTCGCAGGGCTTGTTTTAGGCCCATAAAGGGCTGCTTGTGTTTATCTTCCCAAAGAAGGGGCACGGGGATTGAAATTTTAGTTAAGGTCACAGAGTGGAGAAGCCAGGAGGGAAGAATTAGGAAGCTAGAGTCTACAGTAACCAACTGGGCTTGGGAAGGCACAAAGCCATTGCTCCGCTGTGGGCCTAGGACATTCTTGGTTCAGTTTAATTCTTTTACAGAGATAGCTGGATTCCTTCACTGCTTAGATTATGACCTAGGTGAGGAACAGCGTCTAGAGATCATTGTAATTTTTCCTTAGAAACTTTATGTCCTTTTTTCAGTTAACTGTTGCCCCGAGTAAATGGAATCTTTTGTGAATGCCTCTGTGGTCACTGAGAACAGGGAGTGATCATCTACATATTGTAAAAGGGTCAGTTTCCCAGGGATTGGAGAGCACTTACATCTTGGTGGAGCACTTGGGAGAAATAAGGAGGGGCCTCAGGGGTTGCTCAGATGGTAAAGACTCTGCCTGCAGTGCAAGAAACCTGGGTTTGATCTCTGGGTTGGGAAGTTCCCCTGGAGAAGTCAGTGGCTACCCACTCCAGTATTCTTGCCTGGAGAATTCCATGGACAGAGGAGCCTGGTGGGCTATAGTTCACAGGGTTGTAAAGAGTGGGACACAACTGAGCAACTAACACTTTCAAACACTCCCAGTGAATCCTTAAGGCATAACTGTCCAAGTGTGTGCTCATTGTTCCATGTAAAGGTGAACAGATACGAGCAGGCTGTGTGGAACCGGAAATGGTGTAGGAAGAGAGCTTCCAGACAAGCTTTAAAACCTGCAGGATTCATCTTGCCTTTGTTTGTGTATTTGCAGAGTAGACCGATCCATGCAGGCAGAGAAGATCCTAGCAATGGCTCTGAGAAGAGCAGTTGCTACTCTGTGACTTTTTCTGGTCCATGATGGGACCACTTGAAGGTGGAGGATCTTGGACATCACCCTAAGGGTCACACCATTCTGCTGCCTGTGTCTGTTTTGAACTTCACCATGTCTTGCCAGCCTGCACACAGGTCGACAGGGAACAGGCAACCAGGGGTCCCGGCCCTGGATAATGACTCTAAATCCTTTTGACAGCTTGTAGGGATCCTCCTTGGGTTTAGGAAGCTTTTTAAACTAGAATTAATACTTAATTCTGTCTTTGACCAAGGAGTGAAAGATACCCAAGGAGGGTCTCCTGCAACCTCCAGTGCTTTTATTTTAAGAGTCAACTGTTTAATAGTCTCTTTGGCATGGAAAGGCAGCTCAGAGGATTCAGAGAATGTGAGTACGCAGGTGAAAGAGGGTGGAGAGGAACTATAGGGGGCATGGCACTCTTACTGTCTTTTGTTTTAGGTAGCTCCTTGAGTTTTTATTAGCCTTTAGTTTTTCACTCGCCTTTTGCAACAAATTTTTCAATGAGGCTATTTTTGGAATCTTGAAGAAGCCTTCTGAAAGCCTGTGCATACCAATTAAAAAATGGTATACCACTCTGTTTACTGTGGGAACCCTGGCTTTCAAGAGCCCTGCTTAAAGGAACAATCCTGTCTAGTGGGAACGTTTCCCATAATGGCCATTGTAATTCTAGGTTGTTTTTAGTAAGATTTCACCATTTTTGTAAATGTACAGCTTCCAAGACCATAGTTCTTAGCCATAAAATAAGCAGGTGTGCCAGAAGGTGGCACGATTTCCCTGGAGTTAAGGATCCCATTCTTTTTCAGCTAAGTCTTTGGGTTTCTTGGAGCCAGATTAGTTCCTCAAACTGTTGCTGAGTTGGGGGTTGTGTCATGTTTAACAGTGTGCCTCCTCACATGGGACTTTTCTTGAGGTTGTCTGGTGAAAGTGAAAGTCACTCAGTCACATCTGACTCTTTGCGACCCCAGGAACTACACAGCCCACGGAATTCTCCAGGCCAGAATACTGGAGTGGGCAGCCTTTCCCTTCTCCAGCAGATCTTCCCGACCCAGGGATTGAACCGGGGTCTCCTGCAATGCGGGCGGATTCTCTAGCAGCTGAGCTCCCAGGGAAGCCCAACACCACCTTAGAGTTAGGTGGTGAATGCGCTAGTGGCTTTTAAGTGCTCAACCTGTGCCCACCAATATTTTTGCAGGTTTTTTTGGGGGGGTGGGTGGGTGGCTTTTGAGACTCCTGTCAGCAATAACATTTACCTCCTGTGTACCTTACCACACCAGTAACCAGAGCTGTCACTGTGGGCTGGCCAAGGGGGGACCCTGTGCACGCCAGCAGCAATGCCCCTGGAGCTCAGGACTGGAGAAAGGATTATATACGCAGACCTCAACAGACGAGGACTTCGGACTGGGGCCCAACACCTCAGGGTGCTGCAGGCTGAATAACAGCAGTTCTCGACGTGAAATCTGGGGGCTAAATCAGAATCTGGGGCGTTCAACCAAATGGGGAATTGTGGATTGAATCAAGGGCTAGGAGCTTGGGTTCCAAGTGGAACTGGCTACTCACTCAAGCTGACCATCCCCGGACTGGAAACCCAGTTGTATCGGGAGCTCAGTGCAAAGAGAATCCATTTAGAACCGAGAGGAACTTACCCATGGCCCTCAGAAATGGCGAGAAAGAGAGCTCAAAGAGGGTTTACAGGTTCCATGCCTGAGTTTCTTTCGTCACAAAGCCAGCAACACTGTCTTTCTGCCACCAAATCTGTTAAAAAACAAAATTCAATAGAGTAAATTTTAAAGATCTCATTGGCTTTGTTCACTGGTTCATAATTCAGGCAGCATCCCATCCACCAGCTAGAAAAAAGAAAGCTCTAAAGAGCTATATGAAACAAAAGGCCTTTATGGGCAGAAGGGAATGGGAAATGGAAGTTTTAACAGTGGCTTGCTTTCAGGCAAGGTCACCTTCCTGATGAGGATGGAGGGCTATCTCGTGTGGATTACGTCACTAGTGCTGGCCAGGTAATTCCAGGCTGACTGGTTGAAGGCTGTATTCCTGGAAGAGGTGGAAACTCTCTGGTCTGGTTGGTTTGCCAGTGTGGAGTTGAGCACAGGGGGCTCCGCTTTGGGGCTCTTATCTCTTTACTAACAGGCTCTTAAATTTCTCTCTGTGTTTGGAGAAGGAGGCCTTTTTAGTTTACAAGGCTGCATAGACGGTTGGAATCGATGTGCATGTGTCCTGGGGCAGCTGGGCTGGCGGGCCACCACCTCAGCTCTTCCTCCCTGGGTTCCCAATCACCATCCAGTCCACCCCAGTGGTATCCTCTGAGTTCTGGATCTGGTCACATCTGTTCATCCTCCAAAACAGCTAAAGATGCTTAGAGATAAAAAAAAAATTTTTTTTTTTGAGTCAAATCTTGAAATGCTAATTTGTTTAAAATTTGATTATATCTAAGATAAACAATTGTCTTAATTGTTAGTGCTTACAAAAATAGAGATTTAACCTGGGAACTCAAGGCTGAGCCACTGAGAATCAGTACCTGAAGCTACAGGACATATCTTACACTTATTCAGGGCTCATGATTAAAGTCTATGTAAAAAATTAAGTGTAGTCAGGGTAAGCAGAGACTAAGCAAACATTTATTAATATCTGAGTACCTATCAAAGCATTCTTACATTTGTCATGTCTATTTGACAGTCTCTAATTTTGACTATAGTTGAGTTTTTTTTCTGTAAAGTCTTTGTCCACATTTGGCTGTTCATTCAGTAATTAATAAAGGTGTCATGTGTGACTGTATTTCAAATAAGGTCAAAGTGCCCTAATCGGAAATATATTTTCCATTTCATTTTATAAAACAAGATAGGGTAGTTTCATTTAATACTATCCATTCAAATTGTTTTTAGCAGGTGGTTTTTTGTTTCTTTTCTTCTGCAAGGAAAATTCCTTTCTTAGATCTCTTCCTTAATTTTTTAAGATATGTTTTGTTTTAGTTGCATTGATTTATGGAAGTTTTCTGTATGAGCTTAACCAAGAGTCTATCTTTGAATCATCTAGTATTTTCTTTAATATTCTATAATATTGGGCCAAGGGGACTTTAAATGTGCACATTTTAGACACTGGAAATACACTGCATTGCCTTGTTCTTGTAAAAATTATTTAAGACCCCCTCTGTCATAGGAATAACCTGCCTTCCTTTGTCATGTGCTTCCATTTACTAAAGAAATTCCATGCTGTTCATCTTCCATTTTTAGAGAAGAATGCCCAGCCCTGACTATATTTCATCCTTCAAGGCCCCGTCTGATCCGTTCAAGAGCAGTAAGGCTGAATCTAACTCTGGAAATTAAAAGTCCAGCAGACCACTGTGACTTTAAGCATCTAATTTACGACAGCATGAAATATTGCTGTGGTTCTCAAAACATCTATCCTCCAAAGATACCAGCTCATTCAGTGGCCAAAGTAATTCTTCATTTTGATCTAATCTTTGGGAATAGTAAAAGTGAACAGTGCAACAATCAAGTGTTTTTCAAACACTAACGGTGCAGAACTTGAGATTTTTAACGTTGGCAAACAAAAATATTTTAGCTGCTAAGAAATCACAGAGCAATTAAGCAATCGTGGAAGTTTTAACAGAGGAAAATACATTCTGTCCTGCTCCCCTTTTCAGTATCCCAGCTACAGAGAGGCTAATTGCCCTCCCTATGAGGGAGGGAGGTAAGCAAGACGTCCTTTCTCTTTACCATTTTCTGTGGTCACTTTAAAAGTCTGATTTCTAAGTCAGTTTCCATTTCCCAGAGTAAACTCTCCGACACATAACATGTCACACGTTTGTAATTAATGCAAGTGACTTCCCTCGTGGTCCAGTGGTTAAGACTTTGTGATTCCATTGAAAGGGACCCAGCTTTTATCCCTGATCGGGGAACTAAGATCCCACATGCCGGGTAGTGCTGCCAAAATAAATACATAAACAAATAATTCAAAACCAAGTAAAGCAAGAGACGACAGCAGTTATTTTTACCTGAGGACGTCCTGCACGTTCAGTAGTAGATTGTCACATGCGACTTTATCTTTTCAAGTCTGCTTTTTAACTTAAGTCAGTTCTGTGCTGTAAACTGTTGTTCTTCCAGAAACATACAATTCTATCTGAATTACAATTATAGCCTAAAGCTAAATTTAATGTAGCAGATTGTCAGACTGGCTGCTTTCCATATTCATCAGGAAGGACCCTAAGCATGACTTTGCTCACTCAAAAAAATAATCTACCCCAACCAGGCATTTCTGTACAGGTTTGAATAGCTATATTCAAATAGTATTGAATATATTCAATTGAATATATTGAAGAATATTCAAATACAGATTTGAATATTCATTGGAAGGACTGATGCTGAAGCTGAAGTTTCAATCCTTTGGCCACCTGATGCGAAGAACTGACTCATTGGAGAAGACCCTGATGCTGAGAAAGATTGAAGGCGGGAGGAGAAGGGGATGACAGAGGATGAGATGGTTGGATGGCATCACCAACTCGATGAATATGAGTTTGAGCAAGCTCTGGGAGTTGGTGATGGACAGGGAGGCCTGGCGTGCTGCAGTCCATGGGGTCGCAAAGAGGCAGACACGACTGAGCAACTGAAGTGAACTGAACTGAATTTGGATAACTACCTGTTAATATAGTTGGTTAAGGGAACATTAAGGAAAACAGTAAATCAGGGGGCTAAGAGGATTCTGCCCTCAGTCCTCTTTTGTTCTTTGTTTTCATTCCTGAGCTGAGCTCATTCACCAAACCCCTCAGCGGAACACCGTCTATACCCTGCCTCCCATACTGGACCCTGCTCCACCCTCCCCTCTGAGCTTCTAAATCCTATGCCCAGCTTCCTAATCAACAGCTGCTCTTGAGTGTCCAGCAGGCATTTCATTGGACATTTTCAAAACAAGTCTTGGCTCTGCCCCTGGACATTTCCTGCCCACATCTAAGGACTGTCGAGTCATCTTGAAGCCTTCATTCCCATTGCCGCCCACATTCTCATTCTACAGTAACAAACCAGTGCTCTGCCTTCCCCCCTTGGGGGATGGGGTCCCTTCTCTGTGCACCCCCACGACCGCTTCCCTTGCTACTACAGGTGCTAGACACCCCTGAATTCCCGCTGCAGTCCATCTTCTGTTCAGTAGCCAGAGTTGTCCTTCTCCAAGTTAAATGAGATTGTGTCATTCCCTTGCATAAAATCCTCAGTTGACCTTCCGCTACATTTGGAATCAATGTGTCCTCACTGCATATAAGACATAACATCATCTGGCCCTTATCTCCTCCATCTCCTTATCTTAATCAATATTTAGTACTCAACATCCTCCAATCCCACCAGACGTGGAATTCCTCAAACACACCAGGTTTGCTCCTGCCTCGGGACCTTTGCACCTGCTCCTCCAGCTGCCTGCAACTCTCTAGTGCTGATTCTATAGGTGGTTGCTTTTCCCTCTTTTTTCAGATTACTATTCAATGAGGAGGCTTTGACTACCCTATCTAAAAAAGTGATCCAGACCTGTAGGTTGGCTTCAACACACTCCCCCAAACTATGTTTTCTTTTCTTCCTAAAGCCATCTGAAATATATAATGTTTAAAATACATACATATAGAATATTTATATAGCTATTTGCTTGGTAATTGTAAGATTCAGCCAACTAAAATGGCAGCATCATGAGAACAAGGACTTAGACTTCTCAGGGTTGGATTCTTTATTCCCAGAAGGTACTCAATAAATATTTTTGAATTACTACGTGAACTTAGAAGCCATTAATTACACAAGAATGTTCAGTAGTTACACATAGTTTCTCTTTTTCTGCCAAGGATTTGAAACAGCTTTAAGCAAAAACAGACAACAATAATAAAAAATAGAAATAATACAGGGCCAAAATAATACAGGCAAAAAATAACAATAATAAAGTAAGATGGTCAGTTAAAACACCATCATGAAAAAGCAGGAAAGTAGAAAATATACTATGCTTTAAGAGAACAAAACTTTTCCTAAGGTTAAATTATAAACAAAATCTCTCTAGTGAGCTCTCACACAGTGAAGGGCAGTGTCCACAGCAATATTTGTAAAGCAGATGCAATGGTCCCTTTCAAATGGCTGATGCCTTGATAGTGGCAAAGGGCCCAAATTAAAATGCAATAGAATGAAGGGGAATTGTCATTAAGGGGCTGAGTTAATATGGACCAAGAATATAGGAAGCTGATATCCTTACTTAAACCAAGAAATGACTTTCATCTAGAAGATTCACCTAATAACATAGTGAGCATTGTTAATTGCTAGAAATTAACGTGATTAGGGCTTCCCTGGTGGCTGCTCAGAGGGTAAAGCGTCTGCCTGCAATGCAGGAGACCTGGGTTTGATCCCTGGGTTGGGAAGATCCCTGGAGGAGGAAGTAGCAACTCACTCCAGTATTCTTGCCTGGAAAATCCCATGGACGGGGAAGCCTGATGGGCTATAGTCCACGCGGTCGCAAGGAGTCGGACATGACTGAGTGACTTCACTTTCACTTTCAAGGTGATTTCAGTAACCCAGTGAAAATACTGCATCAAGAAACACTAGTGTGACACGTCCGGGTTCATGCTGGTCCAGAGAGACAGCCCTCCACCTGCCGGGCTGAGGTCATCTTGCTCTAGCCGTCTCCTGAGAAGAAGGCTCCTTGTTTTCTTCCATGCATTTCCTACTCTTTGTGAGTGTGTGTTAGTCGCTCAATTGTATCCAACTCTTTGTGACCCCGTGGACTGTAGCCCACCAGACTCCTCTGTCCACGGAAGTCTCCAAGCAAGAATACTGCAATGGGTAGCCATTTCCTTCTTCAGGGGATCTTCCAGACTCAGGAATCAAACCAGGGTCTCTGCATTGCAGGCAGATTCTTTACCATCTGAACCATCAGAGAAACCCCTTTCTACTCTTGTTGAAGCTTACATTCAGGATACTCTTTTCCACACTCTCCTTTTACCCTATTTCTGCTCTTGTTTATCTAGTCCTATTTTATCATCTCTAGTCCTATTCTACTTTCCTATAGAATAAAAGAAAAATAACCATTAATACTAAAAACATGAAGAAATATCAAGAGTTGCAATGCATTTTATCTTCTAAAAACCAAGATGCTACATTATTGTCACTATGGACATTCTGTCATATCTGTTGCAAAATTTGGAGCTGACATGGAGCTAGAGGAGAGATTGGCTGCAAACAATATTGAGTGTTCCTGTGGCAACCGGATCAGGTCCCATGAGCACCCTTAATTCTAAAGGCATCACTTAACAGACACTTGGGGAAAGTCTTCAGGGAGCCTCAGGTTAGAGCAGCAGGCATTTCTCTCAGGATCCCCTGCGGGTGAACGATCTTTCACAGACATCAGTGGGCAGCAGTAACCTCCCCACTGTGACCCACCGACCACTGTCCCGGCCCCTCAGCGAACAAGGGGGCCCCTGTCACCTTTCCCACGGAAGCCCCCGCCCCCAGTTCCCGTCAGATTTAAGAAAAAGTCTTCCTGACTGTTTCCCCTAAGACATTGTTGGGTGTTTTTTTTTTTCCATGTGAAAATAAGGTTCCTTTCAAAACTAAGATTCCGTGATGTTGGCAAAAGGTGGAAACGCATTTCAGTGTTTCAGGGTCTGTGGTCCCTCCTTCCAGGAACAGCAGACGTCCTGGTGAGGCCAAGACCCTTGCTGCTTTGCTGGGAAACCATCTCTAAGACATGCTACCTCTACACCCCAACACACACACGCACAGAACGGCCAGGGTCTTCAACACTCCTCAGCACTTGGCAAAGGGCAGTGTAGATGATGGCAAGAGACACAGGTGGTGCCAGGCAGAAAGGCGTCTGCACACTGCGGGGAGGGGAGGGGACACTGTCACAGTCATGTGCCCCCCAAGAAAAATGTCCCCTATTATTTCTCACTCAGCTGTCGCTGAGGGTCAGAGATCGCGTTGGCAATCACTATTGTTCGCGGCGTTCCTTGTGGCTCACAGGCGGATGACCACCCTTCATAAAAAGCTGATTGTGTCGCCTTTGCTCAGCACCCTTTCATAATAGCCAGTGCGTTGCTTTCTCATTGCAGATATTTCATGCGAGGAAAATAAAAGGTATTTTGATCACACATCCCTCAATTATTCTAATATTGACATTAATAAAAATAGTCACTCATCGTGTAAACACACGATTCCGAGATGCAAAGTGCCTTCCTTAATGTAAGGCATCTAATGCCTTACGTGAACCGTCTGCAGGAGCAGTAATCATTGATTCCCCCATCCAATTAAGCCCCAGAATTCCCAATTTCCAACAGAAGTCCAGATCTAGTCCAAAAATCTCTTTGACATCTTACATCTATTAGATCTCCTAACAGTCTTTAATAAGCAATGGCACGTACTCGCTTCCAGAGAAGTGCACGGGCCTCTGCCAGTTTAAGAGTAGACGAAAGCCTGGCTTGTTCTCAAAGAGGCCAGTACCAAGGAAGTCGCTTGAGTTTCCCGTTTCTAGTATGATCCTAGCCAAAATAGAAAGAGAAACATGTTTCTGAGAAAAAACAATTTTCTTTGGACACTTCCTTTCTGAAAATGGATATTGTCTCATGGCCTAGACGTTGAATCCAAGGTCTTACTTAGTCTCTGGGCTGTTATGATCTTGCCTGTAGAATAGAAGTCTCCGCCAAACTCAAATTTCTCATTAAAGCTCAGTGTTATAAATGACATGACTGTGTGTGTGTGCTAAGTCACTTCAGTTGTGTCTGACTCTTTGTGACCCCACGGACTGTAGCCCGCCAGGCTCCTCTGTCCGTGGGATTCTCCAGGCAGGGATACGGGACTGGGTTGCCACGCCTTCCTTGAGGGGATCTTCCCGACCCAGGGATCAAACCCACGTGTCTTCCCATCTCCTGCATTGGCAGGTGGATTCTTTACCATGGGCGCCACCTGGGAAGCCCTGACCTGACTAATAGTCTCAAAAGATCCAAAAATGCTAACTTTTGCTCAAAAGCAGATATTATCCATTTGTGATGTATCCACCTGACATATTTTTGTCTGTATTCGTTATATTTATTTCATTTGTTTGGGGCCAAAGTTGCTGAGAAACTCATACTACAGCTAGAAATCTTAAGTTGTGGTTATGACTGAAAAGGTCACAGGTTAATTCTGGGGACAGGCTGGACCCCGAGAGAGGCCCAGAGCGGGACCAGCTCTCTCACCCTCTGAAGCACACAGTGACCTGTTCATTTGCCGGGATGGAGCAAACTGCTGGCTTCTGTGGGGTTGAGCGGTCTCTGTGTGCCGAGGGCAAGGCCCACATGCCAGGCCAGCAGGCTTAGCAACCCGCCTGGCTCCCGGGGGCCTGGCAACAGAGCTCCTGGTGCAGTGTGGACTTGTCCAGGCCAGCGGGGCGCCGACTGGGGGGCTGCCTCTGGGGTGGCTCCTCTGTGCAAACTGAAGTTCCACTTAGAAAAGGCCGTTGTTTAAATTGAAGAGACTCCTTTGTGCCAAAACCACCATCCATCCTCTTTTGTTCTTCTCGAAAGGGAAGTGACGCCAGCTGGCTGGTCTGAGGCAAGTCATCCGTGCAAACGCTGGTCAGATGACACGCTGCTTCCTTCCCCTTGTGCAGTTTCGGCCACAGGGAGCGTCCATGTCAGTCACCCAGGAGGCAACCTCTGGGACCACCACGCCTCAAAGTAACTGGTGGCGATCTTCCAAGTGATGATCGTGATCCAAGTGATGGCGGCAAGGCAAGGGACATATTTTCTGACTGCTGCACAGTCTATCAAAGAAACCTGCAGTTACCCAGTTTTAAATCTGTCCACCATGTACAGTTAAATGACAGCTGATGAAGCAACACAAAATTCTGATAAATAGGAACAGAGAGACAATAAGACATCAGGCTACCCACTCAGTGACTTTACTGAAATGTGCCATAAGATCGAATTTGCAACATAACCTTTGAAAAGTGAGAGGTAAAAGACTGGAGGTTTTTAGCCATTGATTGTCTGGTAACGAGAGAGCCTATAACAGTGCTTGGCTATAAATTACCTGGCAGCTGAGACGTGGAGGGTCCCATGCACAGCCTCTTCGGCTCCTTTCCATTTAGTGGGGAGGAAGCATTACATTTTACCTCTTTTAAAAATCATAGGTTTGGGGAAAGAACTGAAATAAGAAGGCTTTTCTCATAACTACCAAAATTTCAGCTCTGCACTTTTAGGGTTGTTGCATTTTCTGTATTCTCTTGAGAAAACATCCGTGACCTTGTGGATCACCTTGATTCAGAATTTCAGTGGATCCTACATGGGTTTATCTATATTCAGTCAAAACCTGGAGTAACCTGCATCGTAGAAGAAACATTTGTTTGCTATGTGTCCTCCGTTTCAACAAATATCTTGGCTACACTTAAATCTTATTCATTTCCCTCCTTAGCCTTCTGCTTCTTTGGCCAAATAGCTCATGAGGTCATCTGCAGAAGGTCTAAGCACAAATAATCCCATTGCTGACCCCTTCTATACACTGTCTGTGGGATCTCCTTACATGTACAAGTACCAAACACAAATGACAGCTCATTGCTGGCATGTGATATAAAATCTGAAATACGAATTCCCTAGTTCTCAGACTGTCAGGATATCAGAGTCATGACCATTGAAAACTAACAAGCAGGTTTGAAGCCCAGTTGGTTATTGCCCTAGGAGATGGTGAGATCAGGTAGGGAAATTCTATAATTCACTACCTGAGTCACCTTGGGTCAATCCCTTAGTTTCTTGGTGCTTCTTTCATTGGAATGATAATCATACAGACTATGATGATGATGGTGATGATAATTAATTGATGAATGTTTAATGAGACAAGGGGCATGTAAGCCACACCTCACCACTTCTCACAGGGAAAATGAAAGTGTTTGACTTCTCACAGGGAAAATGAAAGTGTTTGACAACTGACTTTGACAAAAAGTCAGTTGTGTCCGACTCTTTGTGACCCCACGACTGTAGCCCACCAGGCTCCTCTGCCCATGGGATTCTCCAGGCAAGAATCCTGGAGTGGGTAGCCATTCCCTTCTCCAGGGGGATCTTCCCGACCCAGAGATCGAACCTGTGCCTCCTGCACTGCAGGCAGCTTCTTTACCGTCTGGGTCACCAGGAAAGCCCTGAAAAAGACTGAGTGCAAATGAGCAGCTCATTCCAGCAGAGTCAGGATAAGAACCCACATCTCTAGCACAGGCTTGAGAGCACAGAGGGGATGCAGGCCTTTTCTAAAAAGAGGCAGAGGTCCATTGTGAAGTCCATATAAACGAGCACGGACGCCAGGTAAACATCAGTCTGGACAAGCTTTGTTAATGCCCGTGGTCTCTCTCACGGGTGAGTTGCGGGAGATGAGATGCGGTGTGTTGCTTTCCTTGTAGCAATGCTTGCCCAGTTCCCCTGTGCTGGTGATGTGAGTGGCATGGCCATCAGAGCCTGTTGGTCTATGCTGAGACTGGCCCATTTCTCTGGCCCCGCTACCCCAAGTCTCCTCCTACAAAACTGACCACACACACGGCACCAGGACACACACAGCAAGGACCAGGAAAGGGGAGGAGGCGAGGCTGGGAATCCTTGACCGTGAGGGACATGGGGTTCCTCAGGGCATCACCACTTGGGACCAGCAACTTCAGTGGCCATGGTTGTGCTTCTGATTCTCCCAGAACTTCATAATTCACTTAGCATGAGTGGATCACGTTAACACTTGATCCAGCATCCCAATCTTTGTCTTTCTCCCATGAGTTCACTTTGTCAGTAAAAACTGGTGGACTAGGTGCCAGGTAGCTTCTTTAGCACCAGAATCAGAGGCTATAAAACATGAGACTCACTCATAAGAAAGTCAGATTGACTTCTTATAAATCAATGGCATGAGAAGAGCGTAGGAAGCCACCAAATACCTATTTTTCTCATATGTAGCTGAAAATATTGCATAGATAAGCCAGTTGTGTCAATTCTTTGACCACTATCTTTCTGCTCCTAAGTTGTCGCTTAAAGATTAATAACGAGATATTCTGTTCCTCAAATCATCCTCTAGTTTATCTCCATCAGAGCTTTCTGCAAAATGTTCACAAAGAAGTTCTTAACCTATTAAGAAAGTATCTGGGTCCAAACAAAACTAGCCAGCATTTTAAAAACCAGCGTGGGTCACAAAAGAAATAAAGGGTAAGTGTTGAAACTGTGAGTGAGTAAATCGTGATAGAATCATGTTGCACATCATGTTGTGTGTGTGTGTGTATTTCTTCTCTGTTACTAGCTTGGCCTAGTCAAATTTAAAGAGCTACAAAGAAGTAAAACACCAAGGAAATCAGATGTGAAAAAGAGATGAACGCTTGTGATATTTCTAAGAAGTAGAAGTCCTGTAGTAAAATCAAATTGGTTGGGGGGAAAAAAAGCATTTTCAAGCTCCAGAACAAATGTCTACATGTCTATCTATCTAAAACTTGGAGCGGATTTTAGAAATAGTGGATGGGGTTGGGGGGGAGGGGGACCAGCCTTGTCCATCCATAGCTTCTTATTTCACAGGCGAGGAAACCGGGGCCCAAGCAGCTTATGCACTTGGTCTGAGGTCAAACGGGTGCAGCAGTGAAATTGGATCTAGAATTGCTGGTCTCTGTCTCCCAGCCCCGTCACTCTTAACCGCATCCTCTGTTTAGAAGTGCAATGCCATCTATCAGGGCCAGAGTAATATTAGAGGAGATTAAGTAGCATAAAACTATCTCCCCTCACTAGGTGCCCTCCTAAGCCTGGAATCCTACTGTTAGGTAGGCATATCTGCTAGTCGGTCTGCTCCTGAAACGGAAATGAAGTGGCTCTGCAGGCCCAGGGCAAGCTGCGTGTAGCGGGGACAGCGGGGAAACCTGACCGAGCCTGGAGCCGGGGGTCACCCAGATGGAGATGGGGTGCTGTGGGCTGCGGAAGACCCCCAGGAAGGGAGAGATGCAGAATGAAAGTGGGAAGAGACCCCAGCTTCTCCCTCAGCTCCCAGTTTCCTTGGTCCCACCCCCACACCATGCCCATCGTTAACGGCAGCAATTTCAACACTATCATTAGCAAACCTAAAATGCAAATTTTTAAAAAAATCTCATTCATCACGTAACATTTCCAATCCTAAAACCTGACATCTGATTTTTTTGAGGAGGCTGCTTCGGAAAGAAATTCTCTGTTGGTCGCCAAAGAATCCAAGCCTCATTAATGACCAGAAATATGTGCCTGGAAGAGAAATGAAACTGATGAAGGGGGCGAAGGGTAGGGGGAGAAAGGGACCCTGCAACTGCTGCTGACTTGAAGGGAGAGACACTGCAATAAAAACAAACAGCCCCACGGAAGCAGAACTTTGCATTCCATCCTAAAAAAAAAATCCTCGACAAGCTGGCCCACTGTGACAGGTCGTTCTGTACGTGGCACAGACAAAGCAATTGTTAGCGAGCCTGGAGCTGTGCTAGTGCAGAGCCCAGGCTCCTGGCTCCCGCGGGAGTGCAGGCAGAGGGGCTTCGGAGGTGAGGCTGGGGGCGCCCTGGGGGGATACAGGGGATGCTTCGGGGCTCCCAGGGAGCCTCCTGTTCAGGGGCAACGGTGACCAAATGGACCCAAGCAGGACGATGAAAGCATGACCCTTCTGGAGTCTGCCCCATGCAGGGTGCACCCCACTAGGGGTGCTCCCCTCCCTCCCCCCTCACCCCCACCCAATTAGGAAGAGCTTCCCTGTTAGGTCCTGGCTGGGGCTGGATCCGGCCTGCTCTCCGCTGAGGTCTTAAAGCACAGAGAAGAACAGCAGAGATCTTCAGCCTTGCTCTTGCTGGCGTCTATCGTTACCTTAATGCCTCTGTTTCCTAATGCACTCTTTAGTTACGCAAACCACAGGCTCTCTGAAGCAGGTTCTCTGTGACGTGTCCGAGCCCGGCGTTTATGTAGCCCAAAAGGAAGAACCCATCACAATTTAGAGTTAGTGGTTAACCTGGCCTTAAAGCCTCGTCAAGCTGGAATGTGAAGGAACCGTGGCCTTGGCAACATCCAACTAAAACAGTGCCTCTCCCCTGAGATGGGGTTTTGCCCCCTGTAGCGTAGAAAGGCTGCACAAATGGTCTTGTCAACACTGGGGATGAGAGCTAGGATCTCCACGCTGGGGAAGGCAGCTGGGTCCAAGGATACCCCCAGACCGTCCCAGCAGGCAGGCAGGTGACCCAAATCCGGTGGCCCTCCATGCTCAGGACATGACCTATGACCAATGTCAGTCGGCGTTTGCTTCGAGGCACCTGACCTGGTCCTACAGCCCAAAGGAGGTCTGGCAGGAAGACAGCTTCTAACCAAGGAGCAGACACCAAGGCAGAAGATCAGGCCAAAGGAAGGTCATCCAGGGAAGCAGAGACCCTGGGACCTGGGAGCAGCCTGGTCATCTGGGACGATCTCCAGTCTCAATGTTTCCCTCCCCTCCGCCCTCCCTCTCCAATTCCTAGGGGAGCTGAGGAGGTGGGATTGCACAAAAGTTTTAATTCTTAATTAGCTGAATCCATCACCATTATCTTTGTGGCTTCATCAGTAGCTTCAGTTCTTGAAAAGATATGATCCCTCCACAGGCTCATGTACTGTTCTACATTCTGCTAATTTTTTCTATGAATTTTTAAACATATTTGACTTTAATTTTCTTTCAGCACACAGGAGAAGATGTGCAGCCACATTAATTTTTCTCTAATGTGCTGCACGTCAACATCAGCCACCAATGACTCCTCCCTGCGCTATTTGACAGTGCTCCACCTGCCCTACAGTAGACTCCGACTCCCCATCCGGCCTGTTTGCGGTCACTCAGCAGACACACACCCGCCGACACTGCTGCGGATTCCAGAGATACAGTAGTGAACAACTCAGCCGTCTCTGGGCAATTCCGGTTGGAGGAGGCAACAACAAATAAATAAGCTATGTCATCTTTCAGATAGCACTAAATTTTATGAAGCAAAATAAAGACGAGAGGCAGAGAGAATTCAAGCCAGGGTGGGTGAGGTCAGATGATCAGGAAAGACCCAACCAGGATGGAAGCGTGACAAAGGTGGAAACCGGCTGTCGGGTGTGTGAGGGAGCCATGTTCCCTTTGGGAGCATGCAAGTGCAGGGGGCCGGCGGAGGGACCAGGTCCAGAACGCTCGCCAGGGCCGCGGCTGAACGGAAGTGGCCGCGGCTGAACGGAAGTGGCCGCGGCTGAACGGAAGTGGCCGCGGCTGAACGGAAGTGGC
>CM035302.1:32721691-32770486 GCA_020226075.1 Hydropotes inermis
GGGAGACGAGTCAGAGGTGAAGACGTGGGCAGTTCCGGGAGAGCAGCCAGTGTGGATGCTGACAGTGGCCCAGGGTGAGGTGGCGGATTCCTTTCCTGGGGACGTTGTAGCAAATTGCCACACGTTGGCAGCCTGAAACCACAGAAGGTGGTCCTCTCACAGTAGTGAAGGCCAAGATTCTGCATCCGAACTGTCCACCATGCGGGTTCGCTCTGGACCCTGAGCAGGAACCTGACTCAAGTCTCTCCGCCGGCCCTGGTGCTCGTGGACAAATCTTGACGGGTGTGTGGACCCGGCCCGCTGACCTCCGCCTCCATCCTCCTGTGGCCTCTCCCTCTGTCTGTCGGTGTCGGTTCCTCGTCTGTATCTTCTGAGGACTGTGGTTATCGGATTCAGGGCCCACCTTAAATCCAGGACGGTCTCATATCAAGGTCTTTAACTTAGTTACATCTATTTCCACATGCACATGTACCAGAGGTTTAGGATGTTGACATACCTTTTCGGGAGACAAAATCCAACTCGCTTGGGAGGGTCTTTGAATACAGAAGTGAAAAGATCTGATATGCACTACAGGGTAAGAGGGTCAGGGCAGAAGTGGAGACAAGCTAGGAGACTAGCCTGGTTATCCAGGAGGGAGATGATTAGAAGTGATGGAAGAGTTACATAAGATGTAGAGTTCACCTCCATATAGGTGGCTAATTCTGATTCCTTAGTTCCACAACTTTAAATAGCTATTTTTTTAACCACCGCCAGACCATTTTGATGAGGCTTTCTCTGTTTCTAACTATTAATATCTGATAAAATTAATCTTCTTTCTTTGTTTTCCTAGTAATAATTTATAAAGCTATTAATTTGCCTGAGACATTATTTTTATTTTCTCACTCAGGAAGGTAGGTAGATAGAGATAAATAGATAGACATTGTTGTTCAATTGCTAAGTCGTGCCCTACTCCTTGCGACCCCATGGAATGCAGCACTCCAGGCTTCCCTGTCCTTCACCATTTCCCAGAGTTTGCTCAAACTCATGTCCAGTCGAGTTGGTGATGCCCTCCAACCATCTCATCCTCTGTCATCCCCTTTCTCTTCCACCTTCAATCTTTCACAGCACCAGGGTCCTTTCCAATGAATCGGTTCTTGACCTCAGGTGGCCAAATTATTGGATCTTCAGCTTCAGCAGCAGTCCTTCCAATGCATATTCAGGGTGGATTACCTTTAGGATGGACTGGTTTGATCTCCTTGCTGTCCAAGGGACTCTTACATCTGTCAATTTATTTGTCTTTTATTGTCTTTTAAATGTTCTTTATAGCAACAGCATATACCTTAATAGGTTTATCCCCAAGACTTTCTTGTGAGGAAGGAGTTAATATTACATTCAGAACCTATGTTTTTATTGTTTGGGCTGGTGGCTGCTGATAATTAGCAAGGCTATTAATTTTGGTATGTTTATTTCAGATACAGCATTTTATTGAATCATTTTATTAAACATGATTACTTTGCTGGTTCCTCTGCATATTCTGGTTTCCATTTTGTTAAGTGCAAATGATGATCTTTTCTCTCTTCCCATTATCATACCTCTTTATTTTTTTCATGTCTCACTGCATTAACCAGAGTTTTCAGAACTATTAAGAAACTATCCTTATTCCAATTTTTAAACAGAATTTAATTTGTCTATCCATTAAGCACAATGTGGGCTCTCATTTTCCACAACTTTATCATGGTAAAGAAGTAGCCTCTATTCCTAATATTTTACTATTTTGAAAAACCTCATTAAACTGTCTTGTGGGCATGTAATTCATTTTAATTTAACCTATTGATGTTGTGTACTGTACTGGCAAATACTCTTGTGTCGAGTCCTTCTTGCACTGTGTCACATATCTTCCAGAAGACTCCTTTATGTTGGCTTAGAGAAAGATTTCAGTATTCGTTTCCGCCTTTCTTTTTATAATTAGGGATCTGATTTATTTTGGTGGCATCCTCATTAAAATCAATATGCTGGCCTCATATTACAATATTTGTGATAATTATGGCACCTTGGGACAGGATCTTGCAAAACTGCCTACCAATATTTTTTTTATTAATGCTTCTGGAAAAGAGCATTAGTTTTCTGTATCAACATCATTATCATAAAAATGTGTTTATGAAATGCCTTTAATAATCCCTAATGCTGTGGCGTAACACAGAATAGTTCTTGTCTCCAAGGAACTAATGACAACCATCTGCAGATTGCATAGCACTTTGCAGTTTATACGCCATCTCTTCATAGATTATCACAGGGCAGCGTCAGTATGCCCATTTTTACAAATGCCTTATCCAAAGTTGATTAGGAATTTGCACGGAGTCCTCCGATCAACCAAGACAGGTGAAGACAGAACCTGAACTGAGGAGTTCTGATCCAAACCCGGTGCTCCATACTGACTCACTGCCCTGCTGCTCACTTAATGTTTAGGACGTTAGACAGGGGCAGACATTAAACATCTTATTCTACAATAAGACTGGGCAGTAACTTCTCTGGGGAGAGGTTGGAAAAAGGCTCTTCTGAAAGTTCCGTGCTCCCCAAGGTTGCTTCCCAGCCATTGTTGGGTCACCTTTGGATAAACCTCCTTTGACGTTCAGCCCTGTTAGGTGGATCATCCTGTGCCCTCCTGATCACTGTGACCTCAGCCAACCGTCGCACGTTGACTGTGGCATCTCCTCCACAAGCCTCCTCTCTGTCCCGGGTCCAGCATCCAAAGCGCTCTCCATGTCCCTGCGGGAGGCCCGTCTGAGACAACCGTCCTGCTTCCTGGGTCTGTGCGGTGTGGTTCTGATCATCTGGATGTCCCTCAGCCTCACTCTGAACCCGGTCAGGACCTCTCCTCTGCAGCACTCCCTGCCCCCACCACCATCCAAACTCCCCTACCTCGTCCCCATCTATCTGGGCCTTCCCTACCAGTCCGGACCACAGGCTGGTCATCCACCCTGAGTGAGACCTTTCCGTGGCCTCCCGCCCCTCTCTGCTGCAGCTCTTAGGGGCTGAGGGGTGGGGGCGGGCAGTACAGTTAGGAAGGAAGGAGACCGGGAATCTCTGAAGTTCGTGCTGCAGTCCCGTCGCTGGAGGACAGAGCAGTTTCCAGCTGAAGAGGGGCTTGCCCCTTGTTTCTGAACAAATGAGCCCGTTCACTGATCCCGCGTGCCCAGAGGTCACCATCTCGCTCCATCCTCCCCTTTCCATCTTGTCTCACACCGCATTTCTTGGGGTGTCTTCTGTGGTGTTCCCCATGGCACTCCACCTCCTGCAGCATCTAGGACCTCGGTGGACCCCTTGGCCAGCGCTGCCCAGGGCTGGGCTCCGTCCTGGTCTCCTGCCATCAAGCGGCCCTCTCGTTTCCTGCCCCGGGGAGCCCCAAGGCAGTTCTTGCCTCGGTCCAAATAGGTTTGGTCCCTGCGAGGCTTCAAAGCCAGCTCACAAAGAACCCAAACCAGTTAGTCTCTAACTCCGCCATCATTCAAAGTTCTGTCTTTAAAATGCAGAGATTTTTTGGCTTCCTCTACCCGCAGCTCAGCAACTGTATTTCTGCGGCTATTGTTATTCTATTTCTGTTCCTAATTGCTATTATGGAAAACCGTGCCTTGCTGAAGCTTTGGGAGTTGCCAATCGGTGGGCTCCCTTCAAATGTAAATGCGTTATGCAAATACCTTCTGAGGCCGAGAGTGGGATTCTGCGGTCTTCCCTGGATCGCGACGGGAAAAGAACACTTTCTGGGATGGTGAGAACTGGAAGGCAGCCCCCTCTGGATTTACATGTGCACAGTTCTGAGGTTTGTTTTCTGTCTCCAACTTCCTCTCCCACTCCAGCAGCTGAATTTAAAATACTTGCTACAAGACGTGGCTTCCAGGGGGGTCACTGCCGCTTAACTGTTTGGTGGTCAAGCCCTGTGGGGACACAGCACATTTACCAGCCAAACGTCCTTCCCCAAGAGGCTCAGGTGGTGTTGGTAAAGAGACACGGAGTCTAGGAACCTCGGCTTGCTGTTGCTGTTGTTGTTTTAACATGGAAAATGCCATCTCTTTATCCACTGAAGTAGATCAGTCACTGTGTTGTTAGCAAAACCTTGCAGCATCGGTATGGGGTATGGACGGAGACCTAACCTTTCTGAGCAGAGTTCTAAGCCTTTGAGAAGCAGCTACTGAGGGTCAGTGAACATGTTCTCTTCCCCTGAGGTCCCTGGTGCTGGGAGCTTGGTCCCACCATCAGAACCTCCTCCTCCTTCCTGGCTCTCCTCTCTTTCTGCCCAGAACTGCCCCCTGTGCCCCGAGCTACCCCTCTGCCTGGAGCTGCCCCCTCTGCCCAGAGCTGCCCCTGTGCCTGGAGCTGCCCCCTCTGCCTGCCGTTGCCCTCACTTTGGCCTCCCCTCCACTGTGCCAGGCAGCCTCTTCTCACTGCCACCTGCCTCATACCCACCGTCCCTGCTTCCCACTGTCACTGGTAACAATGTGGTCCAGAAGAACATTCTCAATGTCTGAATCAACAAGCCCTCAAACCCCTTAGGTAACCGACTTAATACTCTGTGCTGTGCAAGGCACTCTTGTAAGCATGCGGCTGCATTCTGTTTACTTCCCTCCTTTGAATCTACCACGCGGCTGCACATGGCTCACTGGTAAAGAATCTACCTGCCAGTGCAGATGTGAGTTTAATCCCTGGGTCAGGAAGATCGCCCTGGAGAAGGAAATGTCACCCACTCCAGTATTCTCGCCTGAGCCAGGCAAAGATATGGACAGAGGAACCTGGCAGGCTATAGCCCATGGAGTCACAAAGAGTCAAACAGGACGGAGCAAGTGAGCAGGCGTTGGGAACCAACAATGACTTAAAGCTAATAAACCCTGTGCAATTACAAGGTCAGAAGGACAGTGTCCCAGGGCTAATTAGCTCAGCCTGAATCTGTCAGTAGCTTCTATGTTCAGTATTGTTGTTGTTGTTGAGCTCAATATTGTACATGTTGGATATTTCCAAAATGGAGAAAAAATTTACCACAAAATGTACAGAATGGTACTCCACACACTCTAAGATAAATTCTCAACTGTGTGAAAGGAGAGAGACAAGGCGGAGCGGTGGGGGAGTGGCCCTCGCCCCTGATGTTTGGCCGTTTGCCTTTGGTTTGTACGCTGTCACATTACTGAATATTCCTCATTCTGAACCTCTGAAAAAGAAAGGGAAAGTAACTCTTCCCTGGATATCATTTCTGTTCTGAAGTGCTAAAAATACTTTCAAGTGCAATTAGCTTATTTAAGAGGCAGAAATTTATATAGTTCTCTGCCTGCCTCATAGGGTCACTAGGAGGATAACAGGGATGGGTAATATATATATGAGTGCTTTGAGCACAGTTGGAAGAAAATCTTGGTGTAAATTCGAGGTGGCGTTGTAATTATCTAGCAGGATCAGACTGTCTGATCAAAGAGAATCACTCTGATCTACTCAGTGGTCTTTCTATCTCTCTCTCTTTTTTTCTGGTTTACTAATGTATTACAAATTGACACGTGTCCATGAACACGATCTATGGCTCAATTAGGTCACCCAGATAGGGCCACATGAATGCCAGTTACATACTACTCTTTGCTGGTTTTCATGACAAATTTGCCTGAGAGCTCATGTCACTGTAACAATCTCTGTCTCCTTTTCTCAGGGGAGAAAGGGATTACAACCTTGGCAAATATATAAATTTGCCAAAAATTGTAAGAAACAGAGAAACTGCCATGCTAGACCCGAGCCTGGCTTTTTTTCTTTTTAATTGGAAGATATTTGCTTTACAATGTTGTGTTGGTTTCTGCCATACAGTGAGGTGAATCAGCCATAAGTACACATATGTACACATATATAAACATATGTACACATAAGTACATATATATCCCCTTCCTCTTGAGTCTCCCTCCCACCTCCCTCCTTGCATGCCTCTAGGTTGTCACAGAGCACTGGGTTGAGCTCCCTGTGTTACACAGAAGCTTCCCACTATCTATTTTACCAAAATCCTAAAGGAAACCAGTCCTGAATGTTCACTGGAAGGAAGGACTGATGCTGAAGCTGAAACTCAAATACTTTGGCCACCTGATGCGAAGAGCTGACTCATTGGAAAAGACCCTGATGCTGGGAAAGATTGAAGGCGGGAAGAGAAGGGGACGACAGAGGATGAGATGGTTGAATGGCATCACCGACTCGATAGACATGAGTTTGAGTAAGCTCTGGGAGTTGGTGATGGACAGGGAGGCCTGGCAGGCTGCGGTCCATGGGGTCGCAAAGAGTCAGACACGACTGAGCGACTGAGCTGAACTGAATGTACACATTTCAATGCTACTGTCTCAATTCATCCCACCCTCTCCTGCCCCCAGTGTGTCCACAGGCCCCTTCTCTATGTCTGTGCCTCTATTCCCGCCCTGCAGATCGGTTCATCAGCCCCATTTTTCTAGATCCCCTGTACACGCATTAACATAGGAGACTTGTTTTCGTCCTCTGACTTAACCTTTGCTCTGTGTAACAGAGGCCTGGCCTTTCAGCTTTACTCCTGAAGCCAGGTATGTTGCCACCCCTCGAGGCTGTCTGAGGCCTTGCAGACACAACTTGCATGGGCATGGCGGTTGTGCCAAGGCCTCACGGAGCCCAGGGAGAATTCTGCAACAGTCTGGGAGCCAACCAGACTCCAATGGCAGGGCTGCCCTCGCTCCCCAGGGGAGGCGCGTTGGCCTGCAAAGCTGCCCTTGAATGCCTGCTGCCTCCACCGAAAAGGTCTGTCCCTGCGACCGCCCAGGGTGCCCACCACCCACCAGGACACAAGCCCACCCCAGAGGAAGCTCGAGTGAAAGCTCCGTTATACTCAGAAATGTGTCACCACTGCAAACCCTTCTCATCTGGAAGACAAAAGCTCTTTGATAGTTTCTCCTAACCAGGCACACACACACACCTGTGGGAAACTTTTTCTCACATTGGGCACCCATTTTTTTCTGGCACTATCTGGAACTAAAGAGCCAGAGTTAAGGTTAAAAAATGACATTTTTCACTGAAACCATTTATGAAAAGCCTATTACCTAGCAATTTTCGTATTTGAATGCAATTATGTTAATGTTATTAGTACATTACGAATGGTACTAATATGATCACTGTTTTGTGTGGTATTACAGGAAATTAATTTAAATGGATTTACATATTTCCAGATAAGGGGCACCGCTCACTTGGGTAAATAAAGAAGCTCTTTTTCCTTGGAAGCAAATACCAACACTAAGAGAAAGCTGGATTGTGACTTCATTCGTCACCCTAACACAGACGTGACTGTGGAGATTCTGTTAATGTCAACCTATTGCGATTTTCAGAGTGTTTTTCTTGAGTCAGGCTCCCAGCCCCCTCCGAGGTGTCGCTCTGCTCCTTTTCATAGTTGAGAGAGTTGACAATCCAGGGAACGAAGCAGCTTGTCCCAGATTATCCACAGTCTTGGATGGTGTGATGTTCTGACTCCAAATGCCTAGACCTCAACTCCTACACTCCCATCACAGGGGAATGCAGCTTGGTAATCAAGTCAGAGATCTAATTACAGAAGCCTTGGGCCTCTGAAAGTCCCCCTTCCCAGGATTTTGGTGAGAGGAAATGACTCTCAAAGATGCATGCTTATTCCTGCCTTTCTACAAGGCAGGCTTCCGCCCAGAGCGTGCCCTCGGCCAGCTTCCTGCCCCTGCAGAGAAGAGTCCCCCAGGCTCACTGGGCAGCTGCTCCGTGCCAGCCGCATGCTCCCGCACTCCACCGCTGGGTCCAGCTGCGAACAGGAAACCAGTCACTGCGTGAGCCTTGGGCCCCTGTCGGTGTCAGCTGAGGTCGTTCAAGGTCAAGAGAGAGGTCCCTGGAGGTGGTCAGGGAAAAGCTGCCTGGGGCGGGCCTCGGGCTGGCCCTGGACGCAAGCACATCTGGCTGACAGAGAGACAGGAGCATCTGAGGTCAGGGAAGCTGTAGGGATTTGCAAGGCACGTTCAAGGTGAACGCTGGACAAGCGGCCAGCAGAGTAGGTTGGTAGGAACTGCTGGTGACCGAAGGCGATGGTGGTGCTGGAGGGGCGGGCAGTTGGCTCCCGGCTGCTGAAAGCAAGAAATTGACAAGGGGTGAAGCTGCATTTGCGAAAATGAATCTGGCGTCTGTGTGAAGAAAGAACTGGAGCAGCAAGAGCAGGGGGTTAGGAAACCAGTCTTTTGCAAGAAATCTAGGCCTGGGGTGACACGGCTCCAAGCGTCTCGGAGAGGTGGCCACAGCCCCCAGCCCCGGGACAGCAACTCCGCTGAGGAGGAGAACCAAAGCTAGGAGCCTGCTTTTTTATGGTGACATCTGCTGTGACCAGGGCTTTCTGGTGGCTTGGCAGTAAAGAGCCCACCGGCCAATGAAGGAGACGTGGGTTCGATCCCTGAGACTAGAAGATCCTCCTGGAGAAGGAAATAGCAACCTAGCTCCAGTAGTCTTGCCTGAAAAATCCCATGGGCAAAGGAGCCTGGAGGGCTCCAGTCCATGGGGTCGCAAAGAGTGGGTCAGGACTGAGTGACTGAAGACAGGAAGGAATGCTCATTATCGGTGATTTCCTTTTACACTGAAAGTTCCCGGAGGGCCAGTGCTCCGCCGTATTTGCCTGTGTGTCTACAGCACAAGTAGCAGGCTCCCAGTAAATGCTTGCTGAGTGAATGAATGAGTGAGTGAATCGGTGAGTGAATGAGTGAATGAACTCATGCAGTCATGAGTGAATGGGTGGACTATAATGAGGTCTGTGGGAGGTGATTTCCTGGCTAAAGGCAAAGACACCAGGCATCCTGGGATGCTTGTGAGGAAGCCGCTGGGGGTGGGTCCTGGCCCTGGGGAGGCTTCCTCGGCTATGCACAGACCCAGCTGGTCCCGTCCCTTTCCCTGGATAAGGGGTGCCCTAGGCTGATGGTCCCAGGTATTGCCCATGAGCCCGCTCAGGGCTACAAAGGTTTCCTTTGCACCGGGTGATGGGGGCAGGGACAGACCACAGAAGCTTCTCCCCCAGTGAAGCCGAGGAGGACAAGAGAGTCTCCAAGCACAGAGGAAAGGAAAGTGGTACCATCACTTCTACCTTATATGATCGTTGTGAGGATTCAGTGAGGTAGTAAATAGAAATTACAGGGTTGACCATGATGTCTAAGCAGCACACAGTGTTAGCTGTTATTACTGGTATCATTATTGTTATTAACTTAACCAGTTGCATGAGATTCTAAATATTTCCACTTTAGGTATAGACTAAATGAAGTTAATTCCTTAATTTTTTTAAGCATTGAAAATTTTCCTGTATGCTCAGTCACTTCAGTCGTGTCCGACTCTTTGTGACCCTATGGGCTGTAGCCCGCCAGGCCCCTCTGTCCATGGGATTCTCCCAGCAAGAACACTGGAGAGTGGGCTGCCATGCCCTCCTCCAGGGGATCTTCCCGACCCAGAGATCAAACCTGCATCTCCTGCATTGCAGGTGGGTTCTTTACCGCTGAGCCACTGGGGAATCCCCATGAAAACTTTTCTACTTTCCCATAAAATGACTGATTTTCTAAGCAACTAGTTGGTAGGTTGGTGATTGAGGTTAATTCCATCAAGATTTTAGGTTAGTGATTAAAAAAAAAAAAAAACCTACATTGTTATATTTAGCATTTACCATAATAGAAAGTTTCTTGTTTCTAAGTCAAAGATTAATATCATAATATTTTGATTACTCTACAGTTCACTTCTGCAAATAATAATTTGATCCATAAATTGAAATGGATTTGGTGTGTCTCTAATTAGTTAACATTAAAATCATCCTGTCATCACTTTCCAATTATCTTTTCATGAAAAAAAAATAGTAATAGGCCAATTCCTATAAAGTCATTTGTATTTAATTGAGTTAGCAGTTGTCTTTGATTAAAGCTAACATAACTTCTTACATATCTTATATCCGTGCCTTCTTTTTACCTAGGCTATCAAGATGGCTAGGAATACCCATTATAAGGCTCATGCATGGAAAACAGGAGTAAGTCCAAACTATTCTTTCAGAACAGTAAAAAAAGAAAATACATACATTATAAAACCAGAAACTAGATTTAGATTTCAAAGATTACAAGTAAACTTAATACTGGTAAATAGCTTATAAAGAGGAAATGCAGCATAGGTTAGGAATTTGTGAAACACGAGGGGATGCGTAATGTGGGGTCAGTTTAGTGTCTGGCCATCTTGTTCAGCTCGAGGCTGTTGAGCAGCTTGTCTGCTGTGAATCTGAGTTTCCTGGTCAGGGCGGTGGACGCGCGGCTGCAACTCTAGGGAAGTGAGTGGGACGGTTGCCTGGGAGACGTCAGAGCGGCTGGGGGTGAGGTCAGAGGGTGCGGGGCAGGCCAGGCCCGCTGCCGAGCTGCCATCTGAGCTAAGAGAGGCTTCGCCCTCTGCACGCTCACGTGCTCCCCTGACCTTCCTTTTCCCTAATGCGGACTAATCATTTGCTCAGTGCAAGCAGCCTGCAGTGCGTTTGCCTTGCTCTGCCTCCCAGGTCTTAGAGCAGCGGCGTGGCCTGAAGACTGCCATGGCCCTGGGCTCGCCCAGGCCCCGTGACTTGCCTGGTCCAGCAGCCAGGCCGGGGCCGGGGTCCACGCTCCGGCTGCAGCCGCCCCCGGGAGCCACGCGGCTGGGGGACTTGCCCGTTCTCCAGGCCGGGCCATATTATCAGCACACCGCTCCCCCCTGCCAGCCTGCACCCCGGGACTTAGTAACAGAAACAGAAGACGCCTGGAACAGGGAAGGCCACGTGCCCAGGGTCTGGTCAGAGAACCAGACGTCCAGAAAGTCCCAGAGTACTGAAGCCCCAGGGGCACTCGTGGCCTGGCTGGAATCTTGCAGAGGCGGTGGAGTCCTGCGGATGGGTCCCCGCCAGGGGACTCCTCCGTGAGCTAAACTTCCGGAGGCTTTTACCCTCCTGGTGAGGCACGGCTGGCAGAAGCCTTCAGCCTGGAGATGACCATGCCTTATCCCTGCGACCACAAGTGGCCACCACATCCTCCCACAAGCTGTCGGCTTCCCTCTCCCTACCGCCGGGAATGGAGCAGTTCCGCTTCCTGATCGGCCTGCAGACCCACTGTGGGGCAGCCTTGGCCTTCTGTAACTGAAGGGTTTATCTTGGCTCACTTATTTACCAAATAACGGATGATGCCTACTGTATGCCACCGTATGAGAACAGAAGGTATTCTGCTTTGAAGTCCCAACTTCTGAAAGTATTTTTCAGGCCTTATATATCCAGTGGGGTCATCATATTTCACACCCGTTCTACAATAAGCTGTTTCCAATTAGTGCAAAGGTTAGATCATGGTGCGTTTGAACAGTAGCTTGTTCCTCGAAGTATCTAATTCCAATTTTATAAAGGAAATATTATAGAGAACCTGCTTTAAAAGTTCAATTAAAATGTGTATTTTTGCATATCAACTCTACTTATATGTGCTGATCTAAACTATTATGGTTTAGAAATGGTTTATTCTTAGAAAATATCCTGCAAATCCATGTCACACTTAAACTGTTTACCCCATTTGCGAGTAAAGCTTTGCTGAGCAAGCGAAGCTCAATGCAGTCCCTAATATATTATTACTGATTTCAAATTAGTGTAGTCTGTCTTTCTCTTCTCACTGCTGACTTTCTGGTACTTCACCATGCTTTTTCAGGATAGGCAGGTGTTAGACAGGAAGCTAACATTCATAGACATTGTTTTGTTTTTTTTAGTTACTCAGTCCAGCATCCTTCTTGTGGCGGTCATTTTGGCTTATCTCAGATCAGATTTGCAGAAGGAAATGGCAGCCCACTCCAGTATTCTTGCCTGGAGAATCCCATGGACAGAGGAGCCTGGCAGGCCATGGTCCAAAGGGTCACACAGACTCGGACATGACTGAAGCGACTCAGCACATGCCTGACTCTTTGCGACCCCACAGACTGTAGCCTCTTTCTGACCCCATGGACTGTAGCCCACCAGGCTCCTCTGTCCATGGGATTCTCCAAGCAAGAATACTGAAATGGGTTGCTATTCCTTTCTCCAGGGAATCTTCCCAACCCAGAGATCAAACCTGGGTCTCCTGCGTTGGCAGGCAGATTCTTTACCACTGAGCCACTGGGAAGCACTTGTATACATTACCTTTACTCTCAAGAAGAGTTTATAACTAACAGATAAGATGGTATTTTTGATATGCTACTTTGGAAAGTATTCGTTTAAATTAATTTTAAAAGATAAGAAATTTAGTTGATTTATAAGAAAATTTAGCATGTTAATTTCAAATGAATAAAATTTAATGGAAAAGCAAAAGTAAATTGCATACTTTGAAAATATGGGAATATTATAGGTGGTAATCTTTCATTCAAATAATCTGCATTCAAAATCTCAATAATCAGAATCTTTTATGTAACCTGACAAAATTTATGACCTCATATCTTTGTACAGTAGAAATGTCTGCTTCATTTATTTCATAAGAAAATATTAGTTCAATTTGCTGTTCATATTTCTTCTATCAGTGAGATCTGTGCTTTTGTTTTAAATTGTTTTATGGTTCTATCAGCTATAACATCAGATTTGCCAAACTTCATTCTACATTTTTCAAGGTCATGGTTTTGCCTGCCTTTATGTAACACGAACTTGTATTTTATTTTTATCCATACCTCCTTAAAAAGCAGGAAATTAGATTTAAATCGCTGTTAAATTTCTCTTTCATTACATTTTCAACCTGCCTGGGCTCCCTATAGCTTTCTTCTCATACTTGTTGAATTTCTCCTTTTCCTTGGAACTCAACGTGTGTTTCCAGCCTGGGCAGAAACACCAAAATGATGTGCTTCTCAATTTTTCCTAGTTGGTATTTTAAAATGTTCAAGCTACCTTCAATTTGATCTCATCTGTCAAATGAATTAAAATATTTACTAGTCTTGCCTAGATCCTAGCCACAGTCCACTGGAAATTCCAGTTTTCAAAAGATCACATTCAGAATTATAAGAAATTATGGACAAAACCACATAACTCCTTGAAGTAAATTTAATAAGAAATCTGCAGGATGTCTGTGAAGAAAACATTCAGGAAGACCGGAGGCAATAGAGAGACATCTCTTCCTGGTTGGAGGGGTCTGTGTAACGATGGTCAGCGTTTCTGCTTGTCTGGTGTCTGGGGTCAGATTTTCTCTGGATCTAGCCTTGCCATCACAAGTGCTCCAGGATGGGTAGGACCACGACGAGGCCCTTCCCACCTGCTAAGAACTGGGCCCGGGAGCCAAGTCAGGCTGGCGGGGCTCTGCTGGGAATTTGAGCTTGACCGAGAGTCGGAAGAACTGAAAATGTTTGGTGATGCTTCTTCCTGGAGGGGTGTCCTTAGCTCACGCCACCTCTGGGAGAGTTTCCCTGATTCCCGCCTCCTTTCTGAGGTCTGGGTCCTCACTCTGGTTGCTGGTTTCTTCCATTCTATAAACCACCTCATTCATACCTTTCCAATTAGAAGCGTGAGTCATCAACAGTTAGCTTGTGCTCCCTGTGAGCCAAGAGCTCAGCCTGTGTTTTGAAATTTCCTTCATGTAGGCCTTGGGTACACTATTGAAGTCCATCTGTTTATTTTCAACTGCACTACTTTATTCAATTCTTTTGCTTATTCAGTTGATTCTTTAAGGTTTTCCAGGTATAAAATATGTATCCTCCCCGAAGTGGCCATTTTGTCTTCTCCTTTCTGATTTTTCACTTCTCATTTCTTTCTCTGATGTCATAGAATGGGGCTGTTATTTGTAGTATAAAGTTAAATAACAGCGATGATAATAGTGATAAATCAAACTTTAGTGGGAATACTTTGTGATATGTTGCATGAAGCACAATTCTGACATTTGTATTGAGACAGATATATTTTAACTTATAAAAGAAAGATCCCACTCTTTCTTGCTTTTAGTAGTAATGTGTTGAATATTATCCAATGTCATCTTAGTCTCTTTGGAAGTGATCATCTATATTTTTCTGTGATCGTTAATATAAATTAAATTAATAGAAGCCTTAAATAGTCTTTACTTTCTGAAATAAAGCACATTTAATAATGATGTATCATTCCTTTAATATGCTTCTGGATTTAGTTTGCTAATATTTTATTTAAGTTTTATGCTTTAATGAGTAATAGTAAAAGTAATGAGTAATACTTTCTCTTCAGTTTTTGTGTTTTGATATAATGTTGTATTTCCTCCAGAGAGAAAAATTTAGATGTTTCCCTTATTTCACCCTCAGCTCTGGATTAGTGAAAGTCTCGTGCCTGGGCCTAGGGATTTTTTTTTTTTTTCTTTTTCTGCAAGGAGAGTAGCTCTTTGATTACCTTTTATATTTCTCCCATAGATATCAGCTCTTTTAAGATTTTCTATCTCTTCTGGGGTCAGTTTTGACAAATTGCATTTTCCTAGAAATTTTTTCAATTTATCTGCATCCAGTTGAGCAAAGTAATGTCCTGTTTCTTTTAATTCCTTCTATTTTCTGATACTCTCCACCTCCCCCCACCCTGCTTACAATTTCTTATTGGCACATTCTCCAATTGTTCTTGATTAGATTGGCTAGTGTGTTGTCTCTTTTATTGACTTCTTTTTCTTTTACATTCATGCGTGCTCAGTCGTGTCTGACTCTTTGTGACCCCGTGGACCGTAGCCCGCCAGCTTCCTCTGTCTGTGGGATTTTCCAGGCAAGAATACTGGAGTGGGTTGTCATTCCTTCTCTTCTTTTTCTTTTGAAACTCAGATTTTGGATTTATTTTATGGATCTGCTGTTTTGACTTTCTTATTAATGAATTTAGCTTTTGCTTTTAAACATTTCTTCTGTTTTGTTGCTTCTTTCCTAACATTTTGAGTTAAATTTTTTAAATTATTTTTAATTAATATTAAGATTTAAGGTAATTCATCTTTCTCTGACCATTTTTGTGACTATCTTAAAGCTTCTGATATGCAGTGTTTTCATTATGTTGTTTTCTTTTTCTCTGTAACTTTGCATTGTATTTCATCTTTAACCTAAAAGTTATTTAAATAAAGTCAAGTTACTTAGTATTTACCTTTGCTTTGTTAAATACACTTATTTGTCTGTCACATGATACATTGACTTCAGATAAAGTTCTTTAACCCCAAACAATTGCAAATAAGGCAACCAGCAAGTTAAGGCTACTTGGAATCTTTCTCCTCCCTTCTTCCTGTTATTTTTTGCTAGTTGTATCTTTTCTACATTGTTGGAGCATTTGATACTTGAATGGCTTTGCCTTCCTAATCCCCACATTGTTTTAGCCTTAGTTCTTCAGCTAAATCTATTCAGTGCTAGCACTGATGAAGTTTATCATCTCTGGGCTGAGAAGTCACCCCCGTAGTCTCCTTGTAAAGGACACAGTCCTCCCTGATGTCACATTTTCAAAGCTGTTTGTTTTTGAAAACTAGTCTGACTGTTGAAAATCTCAGACATATTTTATTTCCTCTGGTTTGCACAGATGCCTGTCTACAATCTTCTAACCTTGAAAGTACCTGTGGAAAATTCTGAGACTAATACACACTTTCTTCCTTATAAGTGACTTGCTTCCTTTGTCTGGTTGCCCAATTATCTTTTCTTCATATTTAAAACTCAGTAACATAGGAGATGTCTTGGTGATATAATACACAGTGTCAGATTTTCAAGTCAGGCTCTCAAGTATCAGAGATTTTGCCTTTTTATTGATAATTCAAAGGACACAAGTGACTGCAGGAAAAGCATGAAGTCAAACTGTGTAACCCCCAGTCCTTCCTGGAAATGTTAGGATGCACCCTCTTCCAGATTTAATATTTGAAGTCTCCAAAGAATGTGTGGAGAGCATTAGTTTCAGTCATGAAACATCCCCACTTTATATTCCAGTAAGTGATATTTTTCTCCATTATATTTCCTCTAATAAACACTGTCAGGAGATCCAGCGTGTGTTAACAAGGACGTTTGATCATCTTTTTTCCTCTTTTTCTCCACCCTGCATCCCTCACACCATCCCCAGGATAGAGAGGCTGGGTTACAGACCCACCCACCACTGAGCACTCTGGGTCAGCTTTCCATGATCCATACTGTGCCCTTCCAGAATACGGGTTCACATCTTCCTCTGATTCCAATTTCTTGAATTAAGTCCTTTAATAATTGCTCTGTTCCAGTGTATTGTCCTGCGGCAAGAAGTTCCAATTATGTGTATTTTTTAAATATCTACGCCTGTCTTCTGTGTCTCTCACTTTATCTCTAGACATTTTAAATGGTCCATTTCACTTTTATGTGGCTGGATTTTCCTCATTCCTGTTATCCGTGTCTTTCCTGTCTACAGAGCTCATCTTCTGTACTTCCTACAATTTGATCTTCACTTCTGAGGGTTTTTTTTTAATCCTGGTTTTCATTCCTTCAGTTGTCTTCCTGTCTGTTGCCCAAGACTTTGTGGTTTTGCTCTAGGAGCTCTTTTCATGGCTGTGGTTGCTTCACTGTTTACTGGTTTTTATCAATTAAATTTTAATAGTAAGTCAGGAATTCCACCATCCTTGGCACGATGGAGCCATTGTGTCATTGAGTGTCTGTGAACATTTTTCCTCTGACAAGTTTCACTGCTCCTTCCTTTTTTTTTTCTTAGTTATGCATGCTATGCCAGCTTTTATTTCATGTCGCTCTCTGTGAGATGTGCTCTCCAGCTAACTGGAGGGTCTTCTTGTGAGAGAAGGAGGGTCCACTGCACAAAGATGAATTGCTCTGCCTTACTGAAGAATCTGGGGGTGATTGTTTTCTCTGCCTCGCAAACCAAGTCAATCCAGGAGGGCATCCGCCCTGGGCCTGCCCTCTCGCCCTGGTTCTGCACCTTGCTGCATCTGGAGGTGTGTCCTTCCCTCCGCACCTCCCAGAAGCAGGTGTGGAGGCCATCTCTGAGGATGACCCCCACTCCGGGCGGGTCAGTTCTCACGTGTCTTCTTACACGTCCACTCTGCGGGGCTTCTGCCCAGTCTCGGTCCTGGCCCACCAGATCTGACAGCTCTTGTCCTATGCATGGGATATAAGTCTGTCACTTTGGGGGCACGGGGCTGTCACCTCCAGAAAATGTGTTTTTGCTGTTGCTTCCTGTGGTGACCTGCGGGCTATCTCGGCCATTCACCCCGGCGTGTGGCTTCCATTGCGCGTCCCCAGACACAGCCCCCTTCACTGACCTCTGCGGTTTGCAAGCCTAACAGCTTCCGAGCTTGCCGTCTAGACCTGTGTCCTAATCTCACTGCACTTTGAGCTGGTAGGGGTCACGGTGCACAGTCCATGGGCCCTGCAGCCCCCACTGCACACCAAGCTAACCGTGTGTGAGCAGGTCAGTGTTCAGTGAACGCTCACTCGAGAAGCTGTCAGTCTAAAAGAGGCGTTATCACCATCACGTGTGTGACCCCCACTGATGACAAGCCGTGACATCATGATAAGTACAGTTGAAACTACTGAAGTCATGGAAGAGAAGGTAATTCCTTCCAGAGCATCCTGCACATGGTCCCATTTGAACCAGGATGACAAGGATGGAGTTTTACATCTGGAGATGGGTGGCATGCTCCAGGTACAGAAACCAGTGTAAGCAAATGTGGGCAAACCCATCAGGACAAGTAACCACGCCGAGTCCATCTGATCTGGAGCTAGAGTGCTAGTGAGGGGAGCAGTGGGAAAAACAACGCCGGGAGTGAATAACACCCATCTTCATTGTCAACAAAGCCGTTGAGCTCCTGATGGAAGATCTGAGGTTCTGCTCCAACCCAGTCATCATGAGCGTGTGGAAGAGGAACTGTGGGCAGAGAAGCAGACAGGGAAGCCAGGCTTCCCCGGTAGCTCAGTTGGTAAAGAATCCACCTGCAATGTGGGAGACCCGGGTTCAATTCCAGGGTCAGGAAGATCTGCTGGAGAAGGGCTAGGCTACCCACTCCAGGATTCCTGGGCTTCCCCTGTGGCTCAGCTGGTAAAGAGTCTGCCTGCAATGCGGAAGACCTGGCTTTGATCCCTGAGTTGGGAAGACCCTAGAGAAGAGAAAGGCTACTCACTCCAGCATTCTGGCCTGAAGAATTCCATGGACTATATAGTCCATGGGGTCCCAAAGAGTCTGACATGACTTAGCGACTTTCACTTACCTAGTGACTTACTTCGTGACTTTCACTTACTTCCTTACTTCCACTTAGGAAGTTTAAACTTCCCTGGTGGCTCAGATGCTAAAGAATCTGCTTGCAATGCAGGAAACCCCAGTTCCATCCCTGGGTCAGAAGATCCCCTGGAGGAGGAAATGGCAACCCACTCCAGTAATCTTGCCTAGAGCCTGGACAGCTACAGTCCACAGGGTCACAAAGACTTGGACACAACTGAGTGACTAATACTTAAACTTGCAATGCTATGCAAAACAGACTGAAAGGTGGGCAAAAAAAAAAAAAAAAAAAAACCGCAGCACAAGAGTTAAAAAAATAACAGTAGCTAAAAATCAAGGTGGGTCATTTTTTCTCCTGCTATGTGAAACCAAGGTACTGTACGTTTAATTTCATTTAATCTTGGAAGTAGAAATCTATATTGAGCTCTCTAGAAAGTGAACCTTCAGGTTTTTCACTTTGAAGGTGAAATTTAAACAACTTATATTTAATAATGACCAAGTCTATAAGCAAAAAATACTCTGTAAGAGTATCAATAGAATAATAATATGTAATTACAATACACTGCATATGAGTCAGTCTGCATTGAGCCAACCTTTGATCTAGTAAATTAATGGCAAAGGAAAGAAATGAGGCCTGCCTGATTTCAACATGCATTCCAAATTCAATGAACTTTACCCAATATATCAACAGGCTTCTTTCCTTTCTTACTGAAATAAAATGTCTTAAATGTTCAAGATAGAATCAGAGGCTGATCATGTCCACAAGAAGCAGATCAAAATTTTCAAGACTGTTTTTAAAATATTGTAGATTAAATCATTAGCAACAAAAGCGGTAACATGAATATTCTGACAAGGTGGTTGTTGTTGTTGTTGTTTTTCTTTAAAAGATTTATTGTTTGGATCACTTGAAGAAAAACATTGCCGTTCTCTTTTTCTCAGTGATTAAAGCATTTGAATAACATTAAGACATTTAAACCAAAGGAACCATGGAACCAAGGTGAAAAATATCCAGCCATAATCACACTAGTCTTAGATTAGTTGAGGAGTTGACACACATACTGGCATTAATATACACATGGGCTTGTTGTTGTTGTTCAAAAACTAAGTTGTGTCCAACTCTTTGCGACCCCATGGACTGCAGCACGCCAGGCTCCTCTGTCCTCCACTCTCTCCCAAAGTTTGCTCAAAGTCATGTCCACTGAGTCAGTGATGCCATCCAACCATCTCATCCTCTGTCGTCCCCTTCTCCTCCTGCCTACAGTCTTTCCCACCATCAGGGCCTTTTCCAATGAGCCGGCTCTTCGCATCAGGTGGACAAAGTGTTGGAGCTTCAGCTTCGGCAATGGCCCTTCCAGTGAGCACCCAGGGTTGATCTCCTTCAGAACTGACTGGCTGCATTTCCTTGCTGCCCAAGGGGCTCTCAACGGTCTCCTGCAGCACCACAGTGCAGAAGCATCAGTTCCTCAGAGCTCAACCTTCCTTATTTTTCAATTCTAACATCTGCACATGACTACTGGATAAAGCATAACTTTGACCATACAGACCTTTGTCGGCCAGATTATGTCTCTGCTCTTTAATATACTGTCTAGATGTGTCATAGCTTTCCTTCCAAGGAGTGTCTTTTAATTTCACAGCTGCAGTCACTGTCTGCAGTGATTTTGGCGTCCAAGAATATAAAGTGTGTCAGTGCCTCCACTTTTTCCCTTTCTATTTGCCATGAAGTGATGGGACAGGATGCTATGATCTAAGTTTTTGAATGTGGAGTTTTAAGCCAGCTTTTTTACTCTCCTCTTTCACCTTCCTCAAGAGGCTCTTTAGTTCCTCTTAGCTTTCTGCCATTAGAGTGGTATCATCTGCATATTTGAAGTTGTTGATATTTCTCCCAGAAATCTTTTTTTTCCTCTTATTTATTTACTTTTAATTATAAGATAATTACTTTACAATATTGTGATGGTTTCTGCTATATATCGACATAAGTCAGCCACAGATAAACATGTGTCCCCCCGTCATGAATCCCCCTCCACCCCCCTCCCCACCCCGCCCCTCTGGGTTGTCCCAGAGCGCTGGCTTTGGGTGCCCTGCTTTATGCATCAAACTTGCACGGGCCATCTCTTTCACATGTGGTAATAGACATGCTTCAGTGCTGTTCTTTCAAATCATCCCACCCTCGCCTTCTCCCATAGAGTCCAAGGTCTCTTCTTTACACGTGTGTCTCTTTTGCTGCCCTGCGTGTAGAATCGTCATTACTGTCTAAATTCCACATATATGCATTAATGTACAGTATTGGTGTTTCTCTTTCTGACTTGCTTCACTCTATGTAACAGGCTCCTGTCTCACCCACCTCATTAGAACTGACCCAAATTCACTCCTTTTTACAGCAGAGTAATACTCCATGGTGTATATGTACCACAACTTCCTTATCCAGTCATCTGCCAAGGGACATCTAGCTTGCTTCCATGTCCTAGCTACTATAAACAGAACTGCAATGGACACTGGGGTACACGTGTCTCTTTCAATCCTGGTTTCTTCAGGGTGTATGCCCAGCAGTGGGATTGCTGGGTCATGTGGCAGTTCTATTGCCAGTTTTTTAAGGAACCTCCACGCTGTTCTCCACAGTCGCTGTGCAGTTTGCATTCCCACCAGCAGTGTAAGCGGGTTCCCTTTTCTCCACACCCTCTCCAGCATCTGTTTGTAGACTTTGATGACAGCCGTTCTGACTGGTGTGAGATGACACCTCATTGTGGTTTGGATTTGCATTTCTCTAATAGTGAGTGATGCTGAACATCTTTTCATGTGTTTATCAGCCATCTGTATGTCTTCTTTGGAGAAACATCTGTTTAGTTCTTTTGCCCACTTTTGGATTGGGCTGTTCATTTTTCTGGTATTGAGCTGCTTGTATATTTTGGAGATTAATTCTTTGTCAATTGTTTTGTTTGCTATTATTTTCTCCCATTCTGAAGGCTGTCTTTTCACACTGCTTATATTTTGATTGCGCAAAAGCTTTTACGTTTAATTAGGCCCCATTTGTTTATTTTTGCTTTTATTTCCATTACTCTGTCTCCCAGTAATCTTGATTCCAGCTTGTGCTTCCTCCAGCTTGGCATTTCGCATGATATACTCTTCATAGAAATTAAATAAACAGGGTAACAATATACAGCCTTACCATATTCCTTTCCCAGTTTTGAACCAGTCTGTTGTTCCATGTCTAATTCTAACTGTTTCTTCTTGATCCACATACAGGTTTCTCAGGAGACATATATGATGGTCTGGTTTTCCCATCTCTTTAAGAAACATTTCTTTTAAGTAGTATTTTTTAACTCACAGGCTTATATTACTTTTGAAAAAAAATGTTTCTTCCTCCCCCAGACTGGCCCTCATAGTGCCAAAATGTTAGAATCTAAGCAAAATCCTTGGTCAAAAAATCTCAGCTCAAATGCTGTCTCCTCCATCTCTAATTTACTATCTACAAAAATACTTGTTCCTCTCGCCTTTTTATAAAAGGAAATTCATTTTCATAGTTTGGGAATTTGCTATGAGAAGATTCAGACCATCCAGTTTTCTGTCCTTCCTTTTAGTCACCAAAAGCAATTAGAAGCCACAATTTCTTTCTGCAAGCCCAACATGGGTTTGCCCACCGCCCCCTGCTAGCGTATATAACTCAGGCCTTCAACCCCCATTGCGATAATGGCCTCACACTTGTACAAATTTGGGTAAATGTGTCCATTCTGGTGATTATTATCAAACAAAGCAAGTTTTTACCATGCTGAGATGAAATGCATTATGCGATGTTTTTCATTGCTATTTCTTGGCATTAGGTACCTTCTGCATATCATAATTCAAAAATCATTTGGAGCATCTTATACACATTGGTATGAAAGGAAATTCAAGTCAAATTTAAGATTAATTTGAAACATATTTCTTACTTATACTCAGTCCAGGAATGTGTGTGATATTACTGTAAAGAAGCAGTTATAACCTTAAAGGACAGTGTTCGATGATTCTGTTTTGGTGATGGATCTGAATTCTCTAGTCATGTACATAAAACTGATGATTTCCTAAAAGAACTTAAAGATATGGACATTGTGACAAAGGAATTGGCTTTTCTAATTTACAGCCAGCAATTACGTATCCAAAATTATTGGAAACTAATGGCTAAATAAACTGAACAAAGAAATAGGCATGCATTTTGACTGAGATTATATGTTCATATAATATTTCATATTAGGGTGTCACATAGTATTATGGATAAACAACTGTTGGATTTTTTTCCAATAAAAATAATTTTAGAGCTTAATAAACAGATTGAGCTTGATTTTTTTTAATGGCTGCAATCTGTTCAAATTAGAGGACTGTGTATGTGTATGTGTGTGTGTGTGTGTGTGTGCACACGTGCGCTCAGTCATGTCCAACTCTTTGTGACCCCAAGGACCACCAGACTCCTCTGTCCACAGGATTTCCCAGGCGAGAATACTAGAATGGGTTGCCACTTCCTTCTCCAGGGGATCTTCTGAATTCAAGGATCGAACCCTCGTCTCCTGTGGCTCCCGCATTGGCAGGTGGATTTTTATAGGACTCTATGGCTCGAAATGACCTTGGGAGTTTCTTATCCCTCTCTCCATCTTACATACAAGCTTCAGAGAGCTTACTGGCTGAACTGAACTGGGCTCCAGTTTCCCTGGCGAGGGCTTCATTCCAGTCTGCCACCAGGGGTGTCTGTCCCCGCACAGCTCACAGGCATGCAGTTCTTCTTTGCACCTAATGAAAACAGTGGTTGTCGATCAGAGGGCGCCCAGCCTTAGGAGCCAGGAGTGGCTGTTGGAAAACTGCTCATTCAAGCTCTTAATGAACTTAACAGATGAATCAAATCTTATTTTCGATACTTTAAAACCTGGACTGAAACGGTATCATCACGTAGATACCATCCTGTAATCTCTCTTTCCTTCTCCTGGTGGCGTCTGAGTTCCGGACGTGCAAAGCCACCAGCCCCCCCACCCCCGGACGTCCCACAGGGACTTGACCGCAGAGTGTCCACCGTAATTCCATCCTCTTCCCTCTCCCTTGGAACTCTGTCGTCCCTCACTGTTCCTTATTAAAGCTAGCATGGTCGTCATCTCTCCAGAAGACAGATCTATCAGCAGAAGTCCCAACATGCCTCTCTCTCTTACTCCAGCAGGTTTAACACCACGTTCTAGTCTTTGGTAATCTTCAAAACTATGTTTTCATTTCTCTATTACTCTATACAAGCTACAGGCATCACATTGCGCTGGCAAGTGCAATAGCCATCTAGCATATCCCCCGTTAAACACTGTGCGAGCAGCAGTCAAAGCATAGTTAGTCACCAAGTCCATGTGCGACCTTTCTTGGCCTCCTTTTACCCTCAGAACAAGGTGACCACGCTCTGTGTGGCCGCATGACCTGATGTCACCTGAGTCCAACATCGCCCGGCTCCTTCTCACTTCTCCAGCCTCCCCCGGGTCTGCCGGGCTTTCTCAGCTTCTCAACAGTCGCTTCTCTCCCACTTCAGGGCTTTTACCCCCACTCTGGTCCTCCACCAGGCTCCCCCGCAGCGCCCCAACTCAGGGGGCCGCCCTGAGGCTCCCCGCCAGGTCAGGGCTGTGCGTCTCGCTGCATAGCACAAGTCACTGTTCACTTAGCGCTCCTCTCCCCAGCGAGACGGAAGCCCCAGGACGTCAGGGACAGGGTCTTCGTCGACCACCATGTCCTCAGTGTTCCTAGCACCACCCTGACACCCAAGCGGGCAGAATCCATCGTTCAGGTAATCTTCCCGCCTGCCAGCGGAGGAGAAGGCAGAGCTTCCCAGGGACAAGAAGGCGTCGGGGAGCCGCTCAGCCACGGAGCTACAGCAGAAGAAGAGAAAACAGAGCGAAGAAAGCCCCGAGCGTGACGGGGAAGGGGAGCAACATCCCCTCCGGCGCAGGCAGGCGCTCATCAGCTGCCCGCACGCTGCGGCCCAGGCGTCTTTACGAAGCGCGCACGGAGCGCGGCTGCCCACGTGCTGGAGGTGGAGGCCGGCTTCCGGCACACAGCGCTGCCCGCAGCGGGAGCCCCGAGCCTGCGCCGGCTTGATGTCAGTGCCAACTATAAAGTGAGCCTCGCGTCTCCACCCAGGCTGCCGGCGGGAGCGATGACTCAGCACTCCGTCACCGCACGACACTCGCAGCTGCTTGCATTTGATTTCACGCCCGGATGGGAAGGAAAGTGCTCTGTGACATGGCTCTTTCATGTAAATCACTTTGAAAAATTATTTTTACATCTACAGAATTATGCATAGCTTGGAACACGATCTGTCTCTATGGAAGGGAAGAGGTGAACATGCTATTTCATCAGAGTAACTGTTCACTGACAATTCACACTGTTTTGTAGTCCATGTGCTTTTGGAATGGATAGGAGCTCATTATTCAGTGGTTTGTAAAATCTTCCAGACTGAATGATAGACTCACATCTGTTACAATTGGGATGGATGGTAAAACCAGTGTGAACTGTCTGTCCATAAATATTTATTGTCATCTAATATCAGCATGTATTGCCGTCTTTAGGAAAAATAATGCATGCTTTATTATTGATACATAAAGCAGGACATTTGTGTTTGCTACACATGATAACGTAATAATAAAATGATCTCTTGTAATATCAGAGAGGCAGAAACAAAGATGAAATTTGGAATTCTGAAGTTAGTTTTACAAAAATCTTGTGAAAGACAGTGCTTACTAATACGAACCCCTTTAAAGTATTAGATCTTTAACTCAGTCAAGAATTTGAGTTTCAGAATCAGAATACAGTAATAATCTTTGCTATAGAAAATGCAAGGTTGTTCAAGGCCATCTTAACAACTAGCATATTCTGGCCCCTTCGCTGGCTCCAGAGACCACTCTCTCTTGGGAGGCCGTGCCAGGCTGACACCCCACTCCCCACTTCTGACGAAGACCTCGAGGGTTTATAGTTCATCTCAACCAACTCTGGAGGCCCCTTCAGAGTTCCACATTTCTTATATTTTTCTTTTAAAGTCTGACTTCCGTATAATCTCCCAGAATGAACACCGAAGCCCTAACAGGTTGCATGGATGCCTTTTGGACCCTTGAAACAAAAGTGTTGGTGTTGGGGGCACAAGCCTTTCTCTTCCTGGATGTATAGGGTTTTCTGTTCTGCTCTTGGTGGAAAGGGCAGGATGGAATCCTCATATGGCCGGCTAGGTTTGGAGGTGATTGAAGATTTTCAGAATGCACTTGAGTAGAACTCCATTTCTTTTGCTTTGCTATTTTGTTAGACTTTGACTCAGACAGTAAAGATCCCACCTGCCAATGCAGAAGACGTGAGTTCAATTCCTGGTTTGGGAAGATTCCCCTGGGGAAGGGAATGGCTACCCACTCCAGTACTCTTGCCTGGAGAATCCCATGGACAGAGGAGCCTGGCGGGCTACAGTCCACGAGGTCACAAAGAGTCAGATATGATTGAGTGACTAACACTTCCACTTTTTCACTTTCTTAAAATTTAAGGAAATAGTTTTGGGAGACTAGGTCTCCAGGTTCTTTCTTTTCTCTCATCCCCAAAGAATTTAGATTTTACTCAAATAACATTTACCCACTATCATCTTTTTAGAGCTCGTGTTCTGGGAAAAGATATTCAGCTTGTGATAATGGGCAGGCGTAGAACTTCAGTGAAATTCTTTTTTTTCCCTTAATTGCGGTTTCCTCCTGTGCACTTGAAACTAGAGGTACTAGGAGTGTTTAAAGTGAGCTGTCACCCACTCACCTTGAGAAAGACGCTGAGCTTTCCATCACAGAGCTTACACACTTTCTCATAAAGGGGGGCCCTTCCTTCTCAGGCTCAGGGTGTGTGGCGGTCTGCAAGCCAAGCGCTGAGAGCAGAGCGTTGGACCCACAGGGCCCACAGCCCTGAGCCCAGAGGGGTTCTGACCCCTGTCGGCTCTGTGACTTGGGCCGGCCCCTCACAGTTTTTCAGCCTCTGTTTCTCCACCTGTTAAATGAGGATAATAAGCTCTATTGCGCAGGACGGTTGAGAAAATTAGATTCAATGCCTCTAAAGTACTCACTGCAGAACAAGCACTCCGTAACTAGTGGCTATTATTAACATTATCTGACATTTGAGATTTAAAAGGAGTGTAGAAGAATTTGGCTGTTATCATCATACCTTCGGGTAGGAGCTAATAAAACCGTAAATTCCGTGTTACCAGACTTATGATGCTGAATCATTCTATGCAGCTCTTTACCTGGAGTGTGAGCATAAAATGAGTTCTGGATTATCTAGGGAAAATAATGCAGAGAGCTTTTTAATCACAGAATAACTACTCATCCATTACACCAAACATTTGTGGATGACTTTTCCCAGTTACTTTCCCAGAATACGCAGAGAACATAAATTAGCTTTGCATAATATCTGAAATAACTACAATTTGGTGGGTTATGTGTGAAGCAAAAACCATCAGATGCATTCTACAGAGAAATGCAGGTGAAGCAAGGACTCCATGTTCTTCTGGGGGTGACTTGTGCAGTGGTTTCCCTTCATTAGAGGAATTAACTGTGAATTGCCGTAGGGACGACCGGGAGACCATGACCAGTGAAGTGGGGACCACGTGTCCCCTCCTGCATCGGGGAGGACAGGCGTCAAGGTCAGCAGGGCGCCGTTTCGAGGTGAGACTCCGGCGTACGGCCGGGAGGCTGAGAAGGTGGTGGGAAGCCAGGCTCATGCTGACGCCTCTGGAACTCTCGGGGTCTGCCCCATCCAAGCAGCTGCCCAGTCCTGCCACCAGCTGACCCCTGGGTCAGGGCCTCTGCTTGTCCCCAGTGCTTGCCAGGACTTTGATTTTGCTCGTTTGTTCCCATTTACTGACTTCCGTCATTTGGCTTCATATGAAGTCAAATATGAACGCTTCATAGAGGCGTTCAGATCAAACCAGTTAAAAGATGTCTTTCTTTATGTGGCTCCCTTTCCTAAGTGTTTCCAAAACACTGTTGAAGGACATTACAGATCACAGTGCTATATTTTTAGTCTTGCGTCAGTCTTTCATAAGTAGCTCTTAATTTTTCCATTGATTTCATCAGTCTTTCTGTTTAGAAATTATTTTAGCTTTTTGGATACTTAAAGATTATATCTGAAAGAGAATTAAATAAAAGTTTAAAAAGCCTTATAATCCATCTATTTCTGCAATGTTGTCCAATTAAAGAACTCCCTGATGACTCCAGTCTAATGCCAACAACAGTAACAACATGTCAACTAGGGCAGCACTCACCAGGTCCCACACCTGCCCTGACATTTCTCCCCCTGGTACTAGTCCTGAGCAGGAGCTACTAGGATCCCCTTTTCCCCATGAGGAAGTGAAGCCCTACAGGGCGAAGCGACTTGTTCGTCTAGTTCCCAGCACGTGAGCCAACTGTTCTCAACCTCTATCGCGCTGCCTCCAGCTTCTTGAGACGACCTGCCTAAACAAGTCATTGCTCGCCCACACCAGCTCGAGTCACTTAATTCACACACACACACACACAGCAATCAAGAAATGACTGTTTTAAACAGGTTACATTATGTTCAAACCTACTTTTAGGAGAAAATTTTCCAAGGCACCAAAATCTTAACAGCTGTTTGCTGCCCCTTCCATTGCCCTATGAAAATGTAGTGAATTGACCCCAGGTTGAACAATGGGAGGGAGCTGGCTAGAGTTAGAGGCAGGGAGAAGGGGCTGAGAGCCCCCAACCTCAACCACCCCCCGCAGAGCCAGCCCCCAGGCAGACCTGGCTGCCTCTTTTATCCATTGTGCAAACTCCGGCAGACCCATTTCTCTAATACTTCGTTGTGAAAAGTGTTGGTCGCTAATTCTTGTCCGACTCTTTGCAACCCCATGGACTGTCGCCCACCAGGCTCCTCTGTCCATGGGATACTCCAGGCAAGAATACTGGAGTGGGTTTCCCTTTCCTTCTCCAGGGGAGCTTCCCCACCCAGGGATCAAACTTCAGTCTCCTGCATTGCGGATGCCTTGCAACCAGGGAAGCAAAGGCTAGGTAAGGATGCTAATAATAGCACCAGCCTCAGAGTTTTGTTACAAAGTTTAAACAAAATAATATATGTAAGCACAGTTCAGCACCTGGCAATAGAAAGGCTCAACACATGTTCAATCACTAAGTCCTGTCTGACTCTGCCACCCCCAGGGACTGCAGCACACCAGGCTTCCCTGTCCTTCACCATCTCCCAGAGTTTGCTCAAACTCATGTCCATTGAGCCGATGATGCCATCCAACCATCTCATCCTCTGTCACCCCCTTTTCCTCCTGCCCTCAATCTTCCCAGCACCAGAGTCTTTTGCAATGACTCGGCTCTTTGCATCAGGTGTCCAAAATATTGGAGCTTCAGCTTCAGCATCAGTCCTTCCAGTGAATATTCAGGGCTGATTTCCTTTAGGATGGACTGGCTTGATCTCTTTGCAGTTCAAAGGACTCAAGGGAAAGGTGCAGTGACCCCACAGGAGACTGAGCCAGACCTGCAACACATGCTAGCACTGTTACTACGATTCCGGGCCTCAAGGGGAGAGCACTCGGCGGGGGCCTTCCACACGATGTTCATTTGTAATTCTCACTGCATTAGATGAAGTCAGATCCGCGTGAGCTTAGCGTGACTTGAAGGTCACGGAGAGGACGGGACTCTGACGGTGGGGTTGTAGACCTCAGGCCTCCTCTGTGCCTCTGATCTACCTCTCTGGTCCTCCCCTTGGGTAATCAAGGATTCTCAAGCAAATGGTTTCTCTTCCAAACGTGAGCACTCCCCTCCTGGGAGGCGCTGACTTCCCTTTTCACTCAAATGCTCTTCGTTCCTAGCCTCAGTTCCAGTGGCTTCTCCCGGGCTCTTGCCACACCTCTAGAGGACCCTTCTGCCTGCCGGCTTCCACCCTGCCCTGCCCCCTGCGTCCCACTGGCGCAGCGATAGAGGTGCCGCAGCAGGCCAGGCATCCTCTCCTCTTGCAGCAAAGCTACTCCTTCATATTTATTTTCCTAACCAGCAGTTTCTTTAATACCTACTGTATTAAGCTATGTAAGAGACGCGGGTTCGATCCATGGGTCAGCAAGATCCCCTGGAGGAGGGCATGGCCACCCACTCTAGTATTCTTACCTGGAGAATCCCCGTGGACAGAGGAGTCTGGTGGGTTATGGTCCTTAGAGTTGCAAAGAGTTGGACACAGTTGCAGTGACTTAGCACGCAGGTATTAAGCTAAACACTCAAGAGGGTGCAAAGATGGTTCCTATCTTCAAGGAGCTTAATTCCTGTCGATGAGGTATTTTCACAAGACCTGTAAACTGGGTTTCCTGGTGATCAGGGTGGTAAGGGAAGCATAACCCCCTTGTGAATGGCTAAAGGAATGATCAGGAGCACCTTCATAGAGAGGATGAGCCTTATAGACCTTGAGAAGCAGGGGTGGGGGGGGGAGGAAAGGACCACCGTATGGAATGACAGGAGGAAAGCTGAGGAGGTGGGCAGCCCATCACCCCTGCTTGGGGATGACAGCTGTCATTTGACTGCAGCCCCGTGTTCCTGTGCAAGAGGATGGAGGCTAAGGATGGGCCTCAAGCCCACTGAGAAGGGCTAATGCCAGGCCAAGGAGGCTGAAATTTGTTCCATAGCTAATGGTGAATCTCTGAATGTTTTCACCAGCGGAGAAATATGGTGCAAGCTGAGTTCATGACGGTTGACTTAGATGGCGGTAAAGGATGAATCTGAGGGCCTGGAAAGGCAGAAGGCAGCGGAGAACCATGGAGAAATTCCTGCATTAGTTAGGCAAACTGAAGACAGATTCCCAAGGGCCAAGTGCGGTGGTGGCAGAGATGGAGAGGGTGGCCGGTCTTGACAAGCGAAGGGACGTGGCGTGTGAGACAGGCCTGGGTCACTCCTCATGAGCTTCCCCAAGTGGCAAGCCCAGATTCTTTGGGCACCAAAACCCAACGTCTAACACTTTTCATAGAACACAATTTTCACCAAAATAAAGCTAAATATATTCAGAATGAAGGGGAACATGTTAGAGGAAGCTATCCGTTTTGATTTAAATAGTGTGTGACTCAAATGACGCTTCTATTCCCTAATTGGTTCCCTTCATGTTCTTTATTCATACTGAAAAATCTACATCAGATTAATGCAAAGTTCTGTCTCTTAAAACAGTTTTTTCCGTTCCCTTTGAGCTTTTCTAGAAGATGAACATTACCTTGTGACCAGGGCTCATTGAGATGAGTGAGCAATCACACCCTTGCAAGGATTTTTTTTTCAAAGATAGAAACAGATATAGATTGATCTGGAAAGGAAAATCAAACATAGTGCTAATATTTAGACATCTTCTCGGTGCGTCGATGAATTATTCAGGTTCCTCAAAAAGATTTTGCAAGTCTTCCCTTTATGCTTAATATGAAAGGTTTAACAGCAAGTGACGTTTCTAGGAAATCCTACGCAGCATGTTCTTCTTTGGGGAGTTTAATGACACTTAGGTCATGAACAAGAATCAATAATGAACTATTGATTTCGACTTCAACGATAAAACGAAGTGCCTTAGATCCTTCCTGCAGGGCACTGCAGTACACTGCCGTGGTGTGTATCTGTTCCGGGGCACCAGGCAAGCACCTACCAGGGCAAGCTGCGGGGTGGGCACCAAAGTTACCTCTGCGGTTTGGAATATCTAGAGGCCCAGATCCAGCCCTTCTAACTCCTGGTCATCGAACAGCCTTTCCAAAGTGCAACGGTTAAGGACAACAATGAAATTAAGGCTTTTATGCTCTTTTCCAGGTGATCCGAGGCAATGCGCCCTTCTCAGCCAGATTGCTGTATATGTTGACTGTTACGTTAGGAATTATAGAAATAGAATTTTTGGAAATTTCATTTATACCCCATATACATGGTCATTTGAAATAAAAAATATTAGTTACTAAAATGTTTATCATCCACAGTATGGGAATTAAGAAGGTAATATAACAAGACAAATACACGTAGCGACTGTCTGCATGACTGTTAGAGAAAGTTAACACAAATACATGTGGCATGTTAATGCCTGTTTGCCCTCAACATATAAACAATACAGGCTTACAGTGTTGTGAGAATTTCAATGGAAGTTGTAAGCATTTTTTAAAGTTAAGTAAGGATCTGGAAAATCAAGTTTTTTCAACATCAATGAAGAATATAAAAGAGATAACCATTAAAAGAATACAACAGTGCTAACCACATTTTGATATATCCTCATAAAATCTAGTAACAATATCTTCTTCTACTTTCCTATTTTCCAATTCCAACCTAGATCCTATTTTTGCCAAGATAACTTCTAATGGCAATTACAAAATATGACCCAATTATTTCTTTAAGAAAAAAAAAAGTGAACTTTATTTTGGTTAGGAAACAAGATATTTTAATGAAAATGATCTAAAACAACACAAATGTAGTAAAATAGATGAGGAAATTGTACTTCTTTGTATTAAAATATTTTTCATAAAACATTAAAAATATATTAATGAGAATTTAATCTCATATACGAAAGTTAATCTGCTATAATATTGCTTTACATATGTTTATATGAAATTGCCTGGGAGTAAAACAAATTATGTCATCATAATATTGTTTTGTATCCCCTACAGAAATATTTTTATAAAACAGTTTTAAAAGCATTTTAAAGAGGGATAAAAATCTTAAACTTAGTGGGGATGGTAACTTTAAGCATGTTATTTTCATGGAGAGTCAAGGAAAATTACTAAAAACAAAATTTACGCTTAAAATTAGTCAGTGAAAGTCAGGTTGTCAATACTGATCTCAGTTTTCCCCAAATGTAAAATGGTGACTTAAGGAAAGGGAAACATTGGAGAAAACTTGGAAAGAAATATTTTTAAGGACCTGATATGATTTTTCTATTATGCAACAAATGTTCCAACCCTATCTATCCTTGTATTCAATTTTGGCCAGCCATGGTGGCTCAAAATTATTAACTTTACACTATTAATTACACAGAAAATTCCAAAGCTATAAAGCTATACAGAGGGAAACCAGTTTTCACATAATTGAATAATATAGCCATTGTTAAAGCAGTTATTTAACATGACATTTTTAATTTCACCTTGCTATCACATGTATCAGAACTGAATTTCTGGGTCAAAATATCCATAAAGACATTTGGTTATTTTGCATATCATGGTTAAATTTTATACTTGAAAGTCAGGTCTAAACTTTCTGTACCACATCAGTAAAACTGTGGGTAATAATACCAACTTCACAAGGTTGTTGAGAATTAAAATTAAATAGGTGAAATATATAAGGGATGCTTACACATCTAGTGCCTACCATAAGAATCACATGGCAATGCTTTTTATATAGTAAGAATTAAAATTTGAGATACAAATAGAGACAGCCCCACCCCAAATTCTACTCTTTTCCCCAAATTCTGATTTGCCGTATTATATCTGCCAGGTTTTTTAAGGGAAATAGTAAAATAAGTAAAAAGTGAGTCAATTTGGTTCCTTCAAGCAAAAAAACAATTTTAACGGGGCTTAATGGAATTTAGAATTTTGAGGTTTCATTTTACTTGTTAGATCAGTCATGTTTGGGCTCCTGGTTATGTAGTTTTCTATAGAATCTATCACTGGTTTCTGGACAGACTCAGCCCTGAGTAAGGCCTGTAGAGGGTGCAGACCCATTCAACCCTGTGATATATTTCACGCGTCTAATTTTACCTTGGTCTTTAAGAGAGGGTAATGATTAGACCTGCTGGTCAATAAATGCTTCTCACTGATCTTTATCAACAGCTTTCTTTTTCTTAATCCACAGCGTTACATCTTATAACAGGCTGTAACCACAGAAAAAGTGGTGAAAAAAGTAAAAGAAATAACCCAGATAGTTCGCAACTAAATGTCAGATGTACTGAAAAATCTGCCAACTAATTGTGTTTACCTTGATTAACTGAATGGAATGTCAGTTATCCATCTGACCTTGCACTGGCTCCATGCTAATCAGGTTCAGAGTCCTTCTGTAAAGTTTACTTTTGCCTTAAAATCTGCTCCCCATGTCATATTGCAACTTTCTTCCCACTAGAAAGCTTCGTTTCGTTTGTTGAGTTGGAGTCCGATGTAAAGACATTTCCCCCCTTGTTATTCACTAAAAAGGGCCCGCAAGTTAGTCATCTGACCTCAACACAAAATGAACACAACTGTGCTTATTCGTGCCCAAAAGAGATAGCAGTATGCCCACTGAAATGCGTCCCCGGCTGGAGGTCACGGTTAAGGTTATTGGCATAGCTTTGTGAGGAGGCTCGTGTTGCAGCTGTCTGCACTGTCCCTGGCCTGAAGATAAATAGCAGACTTCAGTTTCCACTGCTACTGGTCTTTTAACCTTCAGTAAGAGCAAATGCACTGGCTCACCTCCGCCTGCATCCTCGGAGTTTATCTCACAAGCCCTGCCCAGCTTCCAGCTTGGGCTTCCTGGCGCCACTTCCATCCTTTGGGAAAAAATGCAGAAACGCCAGCACGAGGTTAAATCAGTTGTAGTACATCAGACATCCAACATTTAACAAATTAACGCTTTTCACACGCAAACCAAAATAACAACAACTTTCCATATGGCCTTGTTTGTAAATAATCCAATTTGAAGGTGACTCCCAACATCGTGATTTAAGGCACATTGTAAATGAGAGCCAACCAAACCACCCGTGTGGTTGTGCTGGTGACTACCCTCTGGTGGGTAATTTAGCCTGGTCCTCCACAGGATGACCTAGGAAGCAAGGGATGGGTGGGTGGTGGGTGGGTGGATGGGTGCTCACAAGCAAAGAGTGTGAAGAAGCTTTTTTAGAAATCTAACCATTATAAATGGCCCTCCTTCTGAAGGTGATAACTAATTCAATCGTTGTTGTTGCTTAATAGCTAAGTCATGTCCGACTCTTTGCAACCCCATGGACTGTAGCCTGTCAGGCTCCTCTGTCCATGAGATTCTCCAAGCAAGAATACTGGAGTGGGTTGCCATGCCCTTCTCCAGGGGATCTTCCTGACCCAGGGATCGAACCTGCATCTCCTGCACTGGCAGGCGGGTTCTTTACCACTGAGCCACCAGGGAAGCCTGATAATCAATTAAATTACTCGAAGTAATTGACCCTGTGATTTCTTCTACATTTCTTATCACAATCCCTCAGATTCTTTCAATTCCCAGGGTACCACTGCCATGGGTCACCTCTATAGGTTATAGCAACTCTTTGCAAGCCACTCTGCCCTCTGAAAATAGTGCTGGTTGAGGCAAAGGGAGTGAACGCTAGAGATTTAACCCCAGAGATATGTCTACTCCCGCGCTTCCCAGGATGTCAGGAGACTTTGTTTTGTAAAAGCCACCCAATAAAAAAGTAGCCTAAGAACAAACATTCTCATAAAGGGAAAAAAAAAAAAAACAAGGACAAATCCACTGCCTCCCCCCTGCAAAAAAAAAAAAAATCATTGAAAAATGTTAACATTCCTTAGTAATTAGAAAAATACTAATGGAAGTCACTTTAAAGTAACAGTTTACAGATGCTGAATTAGCAAACCAAGTTTTAGTTATAGCATTAGTGCTGTGATAAAGCTCCTGTGTTGCTGGCAACATTATAAATTGTCATAACCTTTGACATCCAGGTGGCTCAGTGGTAAAGAATCCACCTGCGATGCAGGAGATGCAGGTTTGATCCCTGGGTCAGGTAGATCCCTGCAGGAGGGCATGGCAACCCACTCCAGTATTCTTGCCTGGAGAAATCCATGGACAGAGGAGCCTGGTTTATTGATGTGTTAATATCTGCAGGAGGACAGGAGCCCATCTTTCCACCCTTCATGTGGGCACCCCTGGTCAGGCTCTACCTAAGGAGGTAGGGGACTGAGGGCCACGAGTGAGTGTAAGTTTATGCCATAAATTGTTTGCTTATGAAGTCCTGCAACCAAAAACCTTGGTCGTGATACAGACAGGGTCCAAGGAACACATCTAGACCAGAAGAAACTATGCCTGTAACGGGCACCCCCAGCAGGGCAGATCCACATGCTCAGTGAGTCCAGACAGCTGACAGTAAACTCACACTCCTGCAGGACTTGGAGGCAGAGCAGCTCCCCTCTGCTCCTTGTCTGGAGTGAGCCCTTCTTACAGAGCGAACGCTTACTGCCTGCTGTCCTGTGGGCTTGTCTTCCTGTCCTATCCGGAGATGAACTGAAGCAAAGCGAAGTGAAGTCAGAGTCGCTCAGTCATGTCCAGCTCTTTGCAGCCCTGTGGACTGTAGCCCACCAGGCTCCTCTGTCCATGGAATTCTCCAGGCAAGAGCACTGGAGTGGGTTGCCATTCCCTTCTCCAGGGGGATCTTCCTGATCCAGGGATCAAACCCAGGTCTCCCGCACTGCAGGCAGATTCTTCACCAGCTGAGCCACCAGGGAAGCCCAAGAATACTGGAGTGAGTAGCCTATGCCTTCTCCAGGGGATCTTCTTGACCCAGGAATCAAACCAGGGTCTCCTGCATTGCAGGTGGATTTTTTTTTACCATCTGAGCTACCAAGGAAGCCCATCCTACCCGTAGGAGAGGTAAATCATCAACAATCCACTGTGACCGGGAAAGCCAGGTACTGACATAACAAAAACTACAGTGATACAAACTGTCCAAGTTTATCAACAGCTTGTTATTTTCATAAAGACATAACATACGTTCTCTTACTTTATCCTCGAATCTCTCCTCCCAGGTAGGCATTATTACACCTGAATCAGCCAGAGATTCATGAACAGGCTGAGGGCTTGTCCTTGTGCACCCAGCCTCAGCCCCACAGGATGCTCCCATTTAGTTCCAGTTGGTTCTGTTTGGACTCACCTATGCTTAAAATCCTGATTCAGAGGAAAGTCATCATGTGCACTAAGCTGAGGAATTTTAGAGAGAGAAAAATGTAATGCAGGCAAATAAACAGTCTTTATTCCAAAGTATCAAAAGTCAGCATATTTTACCTATCAGCATTTCCAACAAGCTTTAGTGTCAACTCTTGTACAAACCTGATCTAGCTGCCACGGCAAATTAAATGGCCACATTTTGTCCCCATGACTTAGAAACCTCTTTTTTTTCTTCCCACGCAGCCAAAACTTGGCTTGAACTTTAGCAAAGCCCCGAACGTTTGTAAAAATGGAGTCGGGTGAGGTCAGGGTTTGCAGGTTGTGCTCTGCATGAATGCTCCTGGGCAAAGTTGATGTCTCCTGCCACATCTGACTGACTAGTGTAGACGCTGATAAAAGTTGCAAGTCAGAACTTTGAAAGATACTTCGAGGTGACTCTAAACCGAAACAGTTGTAAAAGGTTTGGAGGCTTTAACTCTTGTCACATATACAGTCATTAACTCAGTTCAACCCAGCATATTGCTTTGATTTGTTCATTAAATATATTATTTTTGCATTAATTGAGCTCATTTGATGAGAAAGACTCCCACTCAGTAAGATTTCCAGTTAATGGCTTGGAAATCTATTAGATTTTGCACCAAATAATTCATCTTCGAATTTTCAAAGAGTAGCTAACTCAGGCAAGCTGAGATAAATCGTGGATAATCGAGGAACCATCTGATCTGCAGAAACAGCGTGATGTGTTTTTTTCACTGTGAGCACCATTAGTGAGTTTATCTATTTAATTAGTTTCTGCAGCAGAACAAAGAGTACATCAAGGCCATGAAGGTCTTTTATTCGGTGGCTCTGTGCAGCAATTCGTCTAAAACGATTTAAGCAAACTTTGTTGTGGTGGCGATTACCAGCATGGACACGCACAGGCTTCTGAATTCTGAGTTCATGATAAAGATGAAAGTTCTAACAGAGATAATTTGAGAAGTACATCTCCCCCAGATTTATTGCATCTGCTGATAAAACTGGTTAGAAATCTGGATTTCTTTTCTCATTTTTGTACCTTGAATGCAAAAAAAAAAAAAATTTGAGAACTAAAGATGGGTTGTATCATTAATATTTCTTGGAAATGAAAAATCATGATAACAGCCATCATTCTGGTCCATTTCCAAGTTTTTGGCATCAGTCTAAAAGCAGTGAAATTATTTCCAATATGTTGCATCACTCCCGAAAGCAGGAATCAGTATTTCCAATTTAAATCATTTTTTTCCTAAGAATTATCATATATTAATAGCTAGGAAAGAAACTATATTAAGCAAAATTTAGATATTCAATGAAATAATATAATGTGATTTTTTTTTCACTCTGGAGGAAGAAAATTTTCTCTTCTCAAATTAAAGGGTGACCCAAGTAAGTGAAATGTTAGTCTCTCAATCATGTCCGACTCTTTGCGACCCCACCAAGCTCCTCTCTCCAGGGAATTCTCCAGGCAAGAATACTGGAGTGGGTAGCCATTCCCTTCTCCAGGGGATCTTCTGGGTCTCCTGAATTACAGACGGATTCTGTCTGAGTCACCAGGGAGGCCCAACCCAAGGAAACTCTACTTTAAATCAAGGAGGATTTTGGAGAAGAGATAAGGCTATCTAACTATATAGACCCTGTTAGCACTTGTACCCAACCTTCCTGAATCTACATAAATACTATCTCCAGGATAAAAACTCACAAGTTTGTAAATAGTAAATAAAGAATAGGTATTGAGCAAATTGTGGGACTACATGTAACATACAATTTATTTAGAACCGAATTTGCTTATATTATATCTGGATTGAGTAAACACAAAAAGTAATTTCTTCATTCATTCATTCATACCTTTTACAAATATTCAATTTGTATTTGACACCAACAAAGTTTATAAGTAGTGTGATCCTATCCTTCAAGAGGTGGTAAAATATAGGAAAACTAAGTGACATAAATGACTTCCTAAGGGTTCTAGATTGACATTTCATAAGGGCCATGGAGGGATTACTGATCACAGATCTAGGAATTCAAAAGAAAGAAGACTGTGGAGTCAACTTCACAGAGTAACTAAATCCCAAACTAGCCTTGAAAAGAAGTGAGGTTGGACTTACCCAGAAGGGAGAGGGGACAGTATTCCTATGGGGAGTTTTCAGACATGAGTGAAAATTATACCCACAGGGGCCAGGAAGAAATCCACGTCTTGGTGGAGCAGAAGGTCTTGGGAAGGAGTGAAATATGAGATTGACTTCATAAGGGAGGGTAGAGACAGAGGGCTTGGGGATCAGGCATTTGAATTCAGTCTCCCATACAATGTGGAGGTGTCGGTTATTAATCAGGAGAGAAAGGGACTAGAAATTAATCTGCAGGGTAAATCAGGAAGAGGAGAGCTTGAAAGACCAAGTGGACTATTAGCTACAACCCAGGGTGGGCCAGAGAAGTTCTGCACCTGGGTTTGTTACGGAGACCATTGCCTGTAAGTGGTCTTCACTGCCCACCCTTCACTGCCCACCGAAAGCTGAATACAGACAAGGAGAATCTGAGCCCCAGTCTGAGCCCCCACACAGGCTCATGCTTCCAGTGAAGTCAGCACTTGACCTGAGGGTAGGGCTCAGGGGCTGGGGGTGGGGGAAGCCCCCTGAATGCCCCCACACGGGTTCAGTCCGATCAAGCGCTGCTACTCAAGAATCCCACGGTACAGATTCCTAAAGGAACACTAGAGGCTTCGCTCGTCTTCCTGGACCACAGGAGCCTTGAAATTTGATTAGTAAACTTCCCCAATGTCTGTGGCTTGGAGCTGACTTTTTAAAAAGGTATCAGAAGACCATCCAGACAGCCATAAAATGTTTCTCCTTTATACCGTCTCACCCTCTTCCTACTCTTCTACAGTTACAGGTCTCCCCACCACCTCTGGTCTGACTACCCAGGTGTCCATCTGCAAGTAGCAAAGGCAGTCTGGACAGTGGTCTTAGGCTGTTTTCCTGCCTCGGGCAGATTAAAACCTATGATTCCCTCTTCTGAAAGACTGTAGAACCACTACCTACAGGTCTAGAAATAAGTCTTAAGTGTTCATAGAGAAGGGAGGGGGAGGGACAGAATGTATCCCAGGATTTTCCCATCGTCCTCCTGTATTGTGTTGTTATTCAGCCACTAAGTCATGCTTCTTTGCAACCATGTGGACTACAGCACGCTAGGCTGCTCTGTCCTCCACTATCTCCCAGAGTTCGCTCAAATCCGTGTTCATTGAGTCAGTGATGTTATCTAGCCATCTCATCCTCTGCTGCCCCCTTCTCCTTTTGTCTGTATCGTACGGCCCGGAAAACAGTCCTTGAAATCAGTCAGCCTTCATTTTGTCTTCCTGCACGTATCTTGGTAAAGGATGTCACTATGTCAAGGGCTTTTATAAGGAAGGAAAGATAGCATAATAGTCTGCAGCATAAAAACGAGGCCAAGATGAACAGTTGGCTGCCCTGGAAAGCATGCATTGATTGCTTGCAGTCAGGAGAGCATCCCCCCTGACATGTATATTCCAAGAGACCTGCTCTCCAGATGCCATTCCTCCTCTGCAGGGCTGAAATTCTCCTAGAATTAGAAAGCCCAAGTTCTTGGCCCCTTGCACGCTGTCTGGGCTGGCAGAGGACGCTTAGACCGCTCTTTCTGGATCTTCCCATCAGGTTCTTGTTGTCCCTCTGCAGACGCCTCCCACCCCTTCTCCTTCTCAGCACCCCAGCATCGTGTATGGCTTGTATCACTTTCCCAAGTGATTTCACCTCCCTGACCTGAGGTTGCTTCTCTGTGCTGGGATAGGAATAGCATCTAGCTCATCTAGCTGTTCTTAGCTCTCAAATGGCATGATGCTAGTATTCTTATTGTTGTTATTATTACTCCACCATGAGATAAGCCAGCAGGAAATAGACTTGGGACAAGAGCTGGACTTAGAACTCTGTTCCTTTTCCATTGGTTATTCATTGAATCATGTGGGCCAACAAGAAAAGAGATACACTGCCACTTCACAACTTGGAATTCAGGTTAGTCCAGTGGCGACTGAAGCTATAAGTGTAGTTATCCCAAAGAGGGATAAACTGGTGAACCCACCTGTTTTTCTCAATATAACTTCAAGTCAAAATAGTCATTGATCAGAGATGAATCCAATTTTCCTTTATGTGGCCTTGACCAAATCACTGTCACCTGAACACACACACACACACACACACACACACACACATATATATAATCTAGCCATACATTTGGTCTTTATTTTAATAAATCAAAATCCATATTGACTTATTGAAGTAGCAGCATGGAATAATTTTTGGTAGTGTGTCAATAAATAATTTGAGTTTTTGACAGTGTTCTCTTTTTAAATGACAACTAACTGTATAAACATTGGTCCCTTGGGATTTTTTTTTTTTTAGAACTTATGTGAAAGCTGGATTTGGTACTTACAAGTTTGTGGCTTACTTTGAAGAATTATATAGTAGCTTTGTGATTATCTTTTCAGTCGAAATACAATGCATCTGTTGAATAACCTTCACTTCCAAAAGCTTGTTCCAAAGTTGTATTGTGGTATTATATAAAGTAATGCTAGGATGAGCAGAGCTCACCCAAATTCAATCCTTTCTTTCTATAGGGAAGGCAACTGAGATTCAGAGAAATTAAGTAACCTGTCCATAGTTAACCGTCTAGGAAGTTATTGGACATTGCAGCTGCTAAGGTTTGAAAGCTTGTATTGTAGGCTATTTGCCTTTGAAGTTCAATGTTTTCTCCTGCTATATCACCATACCCCCAATGTTGAAAGGAGTTGGCAGTTGTCTGAAGGAGCACTTAAATATTTAATTCATGATTAGGTCAAGATCCGTGATACCTTCAGTTTCACCAGTGATCAGTGCCCCCCGCGAAAACCTTTTATTGAACTTTCAAAACTATGACAGCCTAGGAACCTCTGGCTTTAGTTACCCAGCTCCTGCGTCAGAAGGAGAGGGAGAGAGACAGACATCCAGCTGGGAATCCAGATCTTGCTTCAAAGCTTTTATCTTCAGAGGAAAGAAATCTTGTGAATTTCATTAATGTCAACAAGATCTGAGGAGATTTGGAGTGTTTAAGCCCTTGGGCGTCTCTAGTATGACATATGCTCTGGTTATTATAAGTTTGTGGTTGCAAAACCATTGCAACTTTGATTCACATCCGCCATGAACCAACACTCTGGAAATATCCATCATATGGTCAGACTTAAGGGTACGTTGAAAACAGTCATTTTCCAAGAGATTATGAAGTCAAGTTATCACTAAGGCGGAAAAAGATGAATCTCCTCAAAGTGACATAGCAAAGCTAAAAAAAAAAAAAAAAAAAAAGTGAAAGCATTTCTTTAGGATTCTAGAAGTAGATAAAACATCTCCCCAAAAGGTTTCTTCTCTTATTCAATGTAGAAAAAATGAATTTTGCCCTAACTTGTCTTCCCCTCTTGCCTTCCACTGCCATTCTCTCATCTCCAGAAAGAATCAAACTAAAATTTACAATTCTTTCCACTGTAATTTTCCAAACCTTATGGGAGAAAGCACTTTTATTCTAAAACAGGTAATACTATTTCTATAAAGTAAATTGGGTCTAAGCAAACCCCAAATAGGATATTTCTGGCAAAACAAATGTTGACAATTTAATCTAGGTCTTGAAATCAAAAACTCCTTAAAAAACAAAATATATCTGTGTCTCTTCTCACCCTTCCTTAATTCAAATTAAAAGGCGAAAGATTCAAAGAAACCATAAATTCATAAATATTATGAGCTATCTTTTTTAAACATTTACAGAATTTTTTTTCCATTTATTTTTATTAGTTGGAGGCTAATTACTTTACAATATTGTAGGGGTTTTTGCCATCATACACTGACATGAATCAGCCATGGATTTACATGTGTTCCCCATCCTGAACCCCCCCTTCCCACCTCCCTCCCCATCCCATCCCTCTGGGTCTTCCCAGTGCATCAGCTCCGAGCACTTGTCTCATGCATCCAACCCGGGCTGGTGATGTGTTTCACACTTGATAATATACATGTTTTGATGCTGTTCTCTCAGATCATCTCTTTTTAATGAAATCTTTTTTAATGATGAGTCATCTTTTTAGTAGATTATCTTTTGAAAAATGTTAGTTTTATTCCACTATGACTAACATTTCTGCCTAAATACCAACTAGAGCAAACAAGGAATTACTGTTTGGGGTTACCTCCATTTCATAACTACCAAATCCACTAAACCCCAAGCTGGAAATGTGTTTAGAATCGTCCAACAGAACATCTGTGATGGCTCCGCATCGCCAAGAAACATAAGAATAATATTTGCAATCGAGTCCACACACACACACCCTGCGGACACCTGAACCCAGGCCCCAGGGGCTCACCCTCTCTCCAGGGCAGATGGCATCACGGAGACGCCGACAGAGGTGTGCAGTTTTCGCTGTGGCCGAAGCCATCACTGATTACGGGTCTTAACAGGGAAACCCCCTTTCAACTGGACTTTAAAGCTTTTCAAATAGTTTAGTTCAACATTTGAGAAACCAAAACTCAACCCAAAAAGCAAAAAAATGCCGTTTCTGATCCAGAAAGAAAGGACTCCGTTTCTTCTGTTAGTACTTTTTAAAAATTGCGCTCAGCATGGCTTCAGGTTGAGTGCGAGGCGCCCGGGTCGCGACGATTTCAGAGTGACGGGCGGGGTGGGCACAGCGCCTTCCCCGCGGACACTCGGCCCGTCCACCGTGTGAGGACATCCGCCTGCGTGTCTGCAGGGCCGGCGGAAGCGCTGCTGCTCTCCAGACCTCCAGATCCTCCTTCTTTTCTTAGTCATGACCAGAGAGGCTAGGTGGTGGTTTGCTCACTAAGTCGTGGCCAGCTCTTTGCGACCCCACTGGCTGTAAGTTAGCCTTCAGCGTGTCCCTGCCTTCCCGCCAGGCTCCTCCGTCCATGGGATTCTCCGGGCAAGAATACCTGAGTGGGTTACCATTTCCTCCTCCAGGGGATCTTCTCGACCCAGGGATCGAACTGGCAACTCCAGCGTCTGCTGCTTGGCAGGTGGATTCTTTACCAGTGAATCCACTGAGCCACCTGGGAAGCAGAAGGAATAGGTCGGGTTTATCAGTTATTTCATCTGTGAATGAGTGATACTTCGGGTATGTTGGATTAGCAGCCTGTGTGTGCTTCCTACTCCTGACGCCTTAAATAATGCTTTCATTTCCCTCTAGCTTGTGCATTACAGTTCATGTAACAATAGCCTTAAGTGAAGTGGCTCAGTCATGTCTGAGTCTTTGCGACCCCACGGACTGTAGCCCACCAGGCTCCTCCATCTGTAGAATTTTCTAGGCAAGAGCACTGGCGTGGATTGCCATTTCCTTCTCCAGGATGTCCTTAAGAGTACTGGTGAAAACACCGGGGTCAGAAAAATCCCAATCTGGACGGGACTCTCCTTGAGCGTCCGGGGCCGTCCCGTGCTGCCTCGGGCGGCTCTTCCTGTCCTGGGCCTCGGGGCCTCGGGGCCTCGGGAGCCTGGCCCTCCCCCACAGAGACGCCTTCTCTGGGGACCGCCTCCAGTGGGTCCGAGCGGCAGGAGGGGCCAGCTGTGCGGGGCTCTGGGCTGGGCCCGCAGCCCAGACTCAGTCCGGTGGGCGTGAACGGACCTGCGGGGCCCTCGGCCAGCTCCCCGAGGGCAAGAGCCTCGTCTTTGCCGTCTTGCATGACCCCGCAGGGCCTCATCCCGCGCTGTCTACAGAGGGCCCATCACCCTTCAGAGTGGCCGGAGTTGCCACCGATGCCAACTTTCGAGGACCTCGCTGTGGCCACCAAAGTGTCCCCTTTCCACTTTTTGTCTTTTTCCCCCACCTTTTCCCTGTAACAGTAGTAACTAAAGAAAGAAGGAAAGCTTCTACCCAGGGTAAACATTGTAAAAATGCTAAGAGACTGTTGCCTCAGATCCCTCCGTGATAGGTGTCCGCTGCCAGGCCAGGTCGCCTGCCTTGCAGATACGCACCTGTGTGGAAGGTAAACAGGTCTGATGCCTTGGCCATGCCTTCGGGACGGGAAGGCGTGATGGTCACTTCGCAACCACGAGTTCATTCACTGGGGGGGCTGCCCTTGACAGCGGGAAGCCTGGGACATACATACGTGACCAAAAGGGCCCCGAGGAAGAGAAAGCATCCAGGTGGGGGCTGTTTAAACTGGCTCAGCTAGAAAAGGTGGCTGCCCACGTTAAACATACTGCCTACGCAATCCAAAACCACGTCAACGTTCAGAACGACAAGCGTCTTCAAAAATGTTGGATTGTCCAAAATGTTCCTTGGTGTTTTTCTGTACCAGCTTATGGGAAACTCCAAACAAACTTTTTGGCCAACCCGATAAATCCTAACCAAGAGACTTCCAAGCAGTAGGAGCTCGTCTCCAGCACACAAGTACCTCCAAAAGGAGAAACAGAATCCCTGGTTCTAGTCTACCTGCGCTGTATTCCTTTAGAAATGCAAAGTCTGGGTTAAACTGTTGTTACAGGTCCTGTTTGTTTTGTTATAAATAAAACACATCTTTTCCTTCATCAATGTATCTTTCCAGCTGTTGGACAGAAAATAGACTCCTAGCTTCCTGAATTGAAATGTCATCTTCCTAACGAGAAGTGACAATTGTATGTAACCATCTGGGTTGTTCTTAAAGCATCCTATTCTCACAAGCGTGTTTTCCTGCGGCATCGTACGTGTTTAAAAAGATGAGCTCAACCTAATCGCTTCAAACTCAGATTCTCAAAGAAAGTGACTCTAGAGCAGTTCTGAAATGGAGACCGCCCGGCTCACCTACCCCTCGATGTGGCCCGACCCTAAACCATGCCTGCTCATCCCTCCCAGCCCAAAGCAAGGGACGGGGCTCCTTTGTTGGGCTTTTTCCTCCCCCAGAGATACACATTCTGCAATCACGGAATATTCCAACCCCAACTCCCTTTCTGAATAAGCAACTGTTATTCTGCTCTGTTCTTTTTATCACTTGGTTTATGCACTGCTGAGAAACAATAAAGCTACATAATTTTCTTACTCCTACAGTTACATATTTTTTAAGAAGTAAGAATAGGTCACTATTGAAATAAAGTGCTGTTTGTCATGATAGCATTCTGGGAGGCAGCGGGACAAACAGGGCGTGTTAAGCTTTCCGTTGTGTGCAGACTTTCCCACCCTTCTCTGCCCCCACCAGGAAAATATGTCTGTCCCGTGATCTATTCAGTCCTTGACCTTTTGACTAACAGGCCAACAAAAGGCACCATTTATTGGTGATTAATTTACGTGTCTTTGTCCATCAGGAACTGGATCAAGGCTGTCACAACTCAGCACCGTCACCAGTTACACTGGGGCATTTTTGCCAGGGCTCAGCGGGCCGTGCAAACCTGCGTCCTGCCAAGTGCCCCCTAAGCCCACCTGTTCCGTGAGCAGGGGAGCTCAGCGGGAATGCCATCGGGGACGGACCAGCCCAGACACTGTCGCTGGCCTTCCTTCAGGGGCCCCTCGGAGCCCCGGGAGCCGACCTTGCTCCTCACACACCCCTCCTCCCAGGTCTCCCTTGTCACACACGTGACCTGTTTCCGTCCCTGTTGCACCTTTTTTGGGCTGTGTTGCTTTTGCCCTCCTCTCTTTTGGAACTTCTTCCTTAGCGTCTTTTGGTCTCCCCTGGAGCACACGTCACCAACCCCTGCCCAGCACACACGCGTGCACACACACACACACACACACGCTCCTTCCTCATTCTCTTTCCTGTGTGCTCAGTCGTGTCTGACTCCTTGTGACCCCATGGACTGTGGTCCTCCAGGCTCCTCTGTCCATGAGATTTCCAGGCAAGAATATTGGAGAGGGGTGCCATTTCCTCCTCCAGGGCATCTCCTGACCCAGGGATCGAACCTGTGTCTCCTGCATTGGCAGGCAGGTTCTCTACCACGGAGCCACCTGGGAAGCCCCTTCTCTCTTAATCCAACTCAAAACCTCCTCCTGTTGGAAATCCATGCGCCCCCCCCTCCCCCGCCACGTGGATGGATACCATGTTCTCCTCGGTGGGAGATCCTGACCGCACTGACTCTCTCCTCAGACCACCCTGTGAATGTTTTTTTGATTTTAAACTATTTAAGTATTTGTCTGTATGTATTTTTAAAGTTTACTTTTAGCTGAAAAACATCCAGGCAAGAACTCTTTGTTCAAACATCCTGTCTCGTTTATTCTGTACAGCCATCATGTATGAATATTTTAGGTGATCAGCTACTCTGTAAATCAACCTTTAACTTAAATCCGGCTTTCCCCATCACAGTAGAAAGGCCTGCACCATGAGAAGGGCAAAATCCACTTCATTACAATGGTTTTGCAAACCCAGCTGTGTAACTCATAACTTTTCTCTTTCTGAAAATTAGTAGTATTTCTGCCTGCCCTCACCCCCCACCAAACGAACAAATCAGGAGAACCATGTCCTTTCTCTGTGTTACAGAAGACAGCGATATTTCTCTTACAAGTTTCTGGGAAAATCAAGCAAAAGAACTGCTTATCTATGCTGTGTGGGATTGTAATTGTTACCTTTATTACTGGTCTGAACCATTACTCCGTCTTTTTTAAAATGTTCAAAATAACTGGGGAAAAACAGCTTTGAAATGCCACTTTCCACCCCCCTCTATTATTTCCACATTCAGGCAAGATAAGCTTTGGGAGCCGTATTGAAATCTGAATAAAATGAACACGCTCATCTGGGAAAGTGCACATTTTCCAGCTCTAGCTGCTCTCCCCGCAGTGTCCCCAGCCTGAGCCCTCATCCTTACCAACCCCCCAGCCTCTCAGCCCACCCCGTGGCCCTTTGCTTTCATCATGAATCAGGCGGGGTAGCGTCAGCAAAGGCACAAAGATGACTCGCTTACTGGGAGAACAAGCGGTGTGGACGCCTTTAGATATTCGGGTGGGAAATACAACTCACAGGCCCGTCATGACTATTCTTGGGCTTCCCCGGTGGCTCAGATGATAAAGAACCTGCCTGCTGATGCAGGAGACGCAGATTCAACCCCTGGGTCAGGAAGATCCCTTGAAGGAGAGTATGGCAACCCACTCCAGTATTCTTGCCTGGAGAATCCCATGGACAGAGGAGTCTGGCAAGTTACAGTCCATGGGGTGGCAAAGAGTCGGACACGACTGAGCGACTAAACAACAATGACGATTATTAGGTGGAATTTCTGTTCTCTGAATGGAAGCAGACCCCCACGCACTTGGGTAACCTCTTAGATGGAACGCGATCAGATGCTTCTTATCCAGACACTTTGAGACCATGAGACCCAGCCTCCCACCCAGGCCATGGATGGCCAGTCCAGGAACCCCTTCCCACAGAGTCTGAGAGGCAGCTGAGTGGTCACTTCCAGGCTCAGGGAGGTGAGACTTCGGCCAGGTCCTCCAGGTGCTCCCCCCAACCCCCGGGGCAGGCCGCCTGCCAGGCTTAGACCCCAGCATCAGCAGAGCTCCCGTCCCTGTGAAGCCGTAACTGAGGACTAGGATCCAGGCATTCAGGAAGAGACGAGGAAGAGATGGCAGGCAAGGCCATTTCTGCTCCCAGCTGCACCCCCAGTGATGGGGAGGGGTGGGGGTCCCAGAAGAGGCTGAACACCAGGGCTGGTGAGACCTGGAGGAGACAGCATGCACCCCGCGGACGCAAGCCCAGGCGCGGGCATGGGTAAGTCCCTCACTGCACCACGTGCCCATCTGTGATCACGCAGAGCCAGCACCCTTGCCTGACCATTGGCCCTCCCTTCTAACTAGGCCATCTTGGGGCTCTGCAGAAGTCAGGGTCCGGGAGAATGCTCTTGATGTAATTACCGGGTCTGAGACAGAGAGTCCCTGACTCGTGGGCTGTGGTGTAACCTCAAGTCACCTGGCGTCGTTTACACCCTGACGTCCCTAGTTGAGGTGACTTTTCATCACCTCGCCTTCGCTTACGCTCTGCTGACCTTTCATCAGCTCCCTTCTGGGGACTTTGTGTTCTGATCTGTCACCACTCCTGAGACTCTACCGGGATCATGTCAAATGATCCGATGCTAATTGATCCATGTCAATGTCAAACGTAAAATGCTTGCGGCTTGTGGCATAGGCCTTGGAGACCAATGCCTAGACCCATGCATAGGACTTTTCGGGAAAGTGCCACGCAGTAACCGGGCTCTCTATGTGTTTGCATGAACCAGTGAACTCCGGAGATGGCATCGACTACAGCCAGCAGAAGCGGGAGAACGTCGGCGACTTGATCCAGGAGACGCTGGAGGCCTTCGAGCGCTACGGTGGCGAAGACGCCTTCATCAACATCAAGTACATGGTCCCCACCTACGAGTCGTGCTTGCTGAACTAGCGGGGAGGCAGCTGGGCTGGGCGGAGGGGGTGCTCCCCGGGGTCCTCCGCGCCACCCGTCTCTGCCGCTGCTAGCATCTCCTCGTCCGCGACTTCGGCTGCTCAGCGCTTCCACGGCTGCCCAAATAGCAGCTCACGGGCCCTCGGATTGTTAGCCCTGTTGAGAGCAAGGCTTTCCCATACATAAACAGTGCCTGTTTCTTAGATCACAATAGTGTACTGTGCTTATTTGTTCCAGGAGAAGAATCGCTTCTTTATCCAGTTCGGAAAGAAAGCAGGAGTCCGACTTAAACCTTCAGTTGTATGGACAATAAAACTATGATTTTCGTACGCAATTCAGCAATTGTGTCTGCCTGCCCGGAGGGTGATGTCAGAGGTTGGAAGGGGAGCGTTTAGGCCGGCTGCTTAATAGGTGTTGGTGGTGGACCCGGGAGCCTGTTCAG
>CM035302.1:32770886-32785164 GCA_020226075.1 Hydropotes inermis
AGTTCTGAACCTCGGCTATAAACATAACTGATGCTCTGGCCCATCGGAATCTGCAGGGCTTCCCAGCTTATACTAGGGGAGGGGGACACAGGAGGGGGTGGGCCGGGTGTGAAATGCCACGTGGCACACGTGATTTGTTTAAAATGCTAGCTTGCTTCCTGTCCCTCATAGTCTGACATCTGCACTCCAGGACCCCGGTGTAATTGACAACACGCTACCCGGCAGGCAGTTTGGGGCCTTTCATCATTTTTGAAGATGACTTACGCACATCCTAGAGATTGCCCCTGGGAACAAACCAAGTCCTTTTCCTCTGCAGTTCTCCTCCCACTGGTGGGTTGGGTGGGTTCCCATAGCACCTCTTGCTGAGCCTGATGGCACTGTTTGGGAATTTTATTAAAAAAAAAAAAAAAGATTTAAAAAAGATTGTTTTTAAAAAGGCATGCACTGCTTCATTCAACTGAGAAAGTGAAAAGGTGCCCAAAGAGAAGCGTGAGTGTAAGATGCCCCAACAAGGGCCTGCAGGGTGCGGGACGCTCAGCTCGGAAAGCTTCGGGGCGAGGGGCCCCGATTCGCGCGCCTGCAAGCTGCCGTGGCTGCCGGTGGGCGGCCCAGGAGGGTCTCGGTCTGCAGCAAAAGCAGCTCCTGCATAGAAGGGAGGAATTGAAATGTGTCCCCGGGGAAGCCAGCCCTGGCCTCCGGGTGGCTGTCCGTAATCATTGAAGACACACGTGTCCACAGGCAAACCCCGAGTTTGAAAACTGGTTCATTATTCATCTTCCTCGGTGCCAGGCTCGGCATATGAAATCTAACATCTGAGTAGCTACCACCTAGTTCCTGAAGCATTTTTTTTTTAAGGATAAATGGAGATGCGTGACTGGGTAAGACAAATTGGCTTTCGGGTATGATATCAATACTTTGAAAAGACAGAGCTCGAAGCAGACACGGAGAGCTTAAGACAGGTTTTTCTCCAAACTACGGTGTTCCGCTGTACCCATCAGCTGTCTCCCTGGCATCAGTGAGGTGTTCGAAGTGACCCCTGAGTCCCTGATACTGTCAGTCAGAAGGATACGGCTGTCGGTGCCCTTGAATGTTCCTGCCAGAATTTCCTCCACGGCTCCATTCGGGGACCAGCCTACTGTCTCACCCTCTCTCCTGCTCGTGAAAAGCACCTGGTATAGAAGCACAGAGACCTACCAGCCTCTGAGCCCAGAGCCCTAACTAACTCTGGCATGAAATTAAAACACTGAGGTTCCTTTCCCAGCTCTCTGACTCTTAGCTGTGCCACCTCGGGCACGTAATTTAACTTCTCTGAGTCTCCAGTTTCCTCGGCTGTAATGTGGAGATTACTCCTACCTGCAGGACGGTTGTAAGAACTAGAGGTGATCTTACTGAAATACCTAGTGTAGTTTCTTATACGTGTTGGTCTTTACTGCAAAGAAACAAGACATGAATAATGACCAACTTCCACCCCAGCAAAGCAATATATAACTGGGAAAATCCTCAGCTGATATGGGGCCTCCTAGAAGGCAATGGTGAGCTCTTTGTCATGAGAAAATAATTTTGCAGAAAACCAAAGCAACTACAGAGATGGCACAATGCTCTCTGGAGATTGTTTTGAATGCATTGTTTTGTGAGTATGGAACTAGGAATGGCTGCTTTTTCCGTCGTCTCGACCCCAGGTGGCGTCTCCCAGTCTGTAGGGACACACAGAGGAAGAGAGCGGGTGGGGTGAAGGGGGAGAGAACCCCAGGTACCCCGGGACGTGCCCCCCACCTCGTGGTCAGCCCAGGTCGCCAGGTGCCTGACGGCTCACTCCACGGGAGCAGGCGGCAGGGCTCAGAGCTCGGAAATCCCTGAGCAAAGGCCCTGGACGGGCTGCTAAACTCGGGGAGCACCGGAGGAGCCCACCAGAAAGGAAAACCAAGCCCAGCTGGAGGAGAGATGCTCACGAGCGAGGAGACTGAGGCGGCCCACAACGAGGACTTCCAACGTCTGCGCAAACGTCAAAGACCATGGAACACGGGAAGCCCAGGGCCGCCAGCAGCTTCTCAGATGGATCGACAATCCATTTGTTGAAGAAAGACACCGCCTTAAACACTGGGCCTCCTGACCATTCAGAAGACCAGGAGCTGGAAGGGGAAGCCAGAGTGGAAGTGTCCGAGGTAGAGCACACCTCTTAGAAGAAGTCAGTCCACGGGGTCGCTGATGCCTCCCAGAGGGAGGCTTCATCAAGGCTGGCAGGATACCCAGGCTGCCACCTGAGAGCTCTCTCCCTCCCCAACCTATCATCCTGTCCATCAGAAACAGCCTGGAGGCTGGATGGGTGGAGCCACGTGGGGTGCAGGGGAGGTCCAGGCCCCTCACAGGTGCAGGTCTGCGTTGTTATACCACTGGACCTGCTGAGAGAGACATCGGGGTTCACACAAGCCCACTGCCCCCTGCTAGTCGCCTCTGTGGGCACACCCTCAGCTTGGAGGGAGGCTCCCCACACCAACCCCCGCTCGCTACACTGTACAAACAGCACGCCATCTATGGCCCAACTCTATCTGGAAACACCAGACAGAAATCCACAGTTTGAAAATTCTGCGGAATGGTTGCCTGCTTGGAGAACATGGTCTTCAAAGCTGAAGTTTTCTTATGCAAACAAGCCTCAGGTTTTTTCAGGGTTTGCTTACACGCGATCTAGAAACAGGAGATGTTTTGGTGCAGGCGGAGGGACGTCCCAGCACAGTGTCATTTAGAGAAGCGGCAACAAAGTCCTCCTACTGCAATACCCACCACATCGCTTACTTCTCGGGCTATTCTGAGACGTTCATCACCAGCCTTTTATAAGCAGAAGGTGGAAGCTGGAAGACCACTTTGAAAGAAGTAATAAACCTGGGGAAATATTCCGTGAACATTTTTCTAATCATAAATTCCTACTCTCTGAAGGGACTTAAAATGGAGTCAGAAAACCTCAAATGCTTCCAAAACAATTCTACCCAGGAAAGCATCCCTCTTCTAGAAATGTACCAGTGGACCAGTTTTTAAAAGTTCTCTTTTGAAAACAAGAAACTTCGAGACCTAAGCTGGAAATGACCATACTTCCTTCCACTCAGACCAAGACAATCCGTGTCCACAGTTCAAATATTCAGGATCTGGAAGGCTCTCCCTCAACACACAGCCTGCAGACCGGCAGTGCCCCAGCCAGGAAGAGCCACTCGGTGGTGACCGACCCCAGCTTCCCCCTCACCCCACTCAGCCCCCCTTACTGCCCACCCAGAGGCTCTCACAGAACCACCCTCTTCATAAGATCCAGGAGGAAGGGCTTTCCAGAGCTCCAACAACTTTTTTTCTTTCTTTTAAAATAGGAGATATTTTGTTTATTCCAATAATAAGACATTGGAAGTGAGTTAAATACCCAGTTACTCTGTGCACTGGACCCAGCATTTCCTAGCCCTGATAATGAGCAGAGGAGGAAAGTCCATTTTGAAGTGGGAACTGCCAACCACTCTACTAGGCTTATTTGTAATCAGGGTGTCTTAATGCATCTGGTCCCATCACTTCATGGCAAATAGATGGGGAGAATGTGGAAGCAGTGACAGACTTTATTTTCTTGGGCTCCAAAATCACTGCTGATGTTGAGTGCAGCCATGGAATTAAAAGATGCTTGCTCCTTGGAAGGAAAGCTATAACAAAACTAGACAGTGTGTTAAAAAGCAGAGACATCACTTTGCCAACAAAGCTCCGAATAGTCAAAGCTATGGTTTTTCCAGTAGTCATGTATGGATGTGGGAGTTGGACCATAAAGAAGGCTGAGCATCAAAGAACTGATGCTTTCGAATTGTGGTGCTGGAGAAGACTCCTGAGAGTCCCTTAGACTGCAAGATGAAACCAGTCCATCCTAAAGGAAATCAACCCCAAATATTCATTGGAAGGACTGATGCTGAAACTGAAGCTCCAATATTTTGGCCACCTGATGCGAAGAACTGACTCAGTGGAAAAGACCCTGATGCTGGGAAAGACTGAGGGATAGAGAAGAAGAGGGCAGCAGAGATGGTTGGATGGCACCACCGACTCGATGGACATGAGTTTGATCAAACTCTGAGAGATAGTGAAGGACAGGGAAGCCTGGCATGCGGCACTTCATGGGGTCACAAAGAGTTGAACATGACTTAGCGACTTAATAACAAGAACAATTCAAAAGATACTCTAAGCATCCTCTCTGCTCTGCGGTGGGGGGAAAAATAGTAGTACTTGGCTTAATGAAGAACACTTTCCTGCAGGAAAATGTATATTGGTGTGGGATCTGATTTATCTCCCATCATCTTTGAGTCTTTTGCTGGCTTCCAAGTGTGAGCATGTGGAAGCTGATTGGAAATATAGAGCACCAGCGGGGTGTCCCGACCTTGCTGACTCCCGCTTTGCTTCTGGGAAATCCCACCAATAGCAAGTTTGCGCAGACGCTGATGTTAAAGGGGAACACGGGCGCCGTAAGCACCGTGAGTCAGCTCGGGCGTGGCTCCTCGGGAAGGAAGGACGCTATTGCTTCTGCCCGCATGAAGCTGCCTGCTTGGATCTCACCTCTGGTGCAGCGCGCGGCTCCGGGCAAGTTCTCTGGCCATGAGCCGGCCCTCCCATCAGCGGTGAAGGATGGAGACAGACGTGTGGCGGAAGGAGCTCTTTGCACATGGGTTCATTAGCCTCTCTCTGTTTCGGGGGTTGATTTTTGCCTCCTCTGGCGGGAAACGTTTTCAAGGTGTTTGGACACTTTGTCTTTCCTTTGTGGAATTCCTGTAAGTTTCAGTCTGACTGAAAGGGTTTGTTCTATTCCTGTGCTTGGTCAGTCTAAAAAATGTATTACGCCCCTTTCTTTTTTATGTAGGAAGTGTTCAAAAGTAGCCCCTCATCGTGCCTTCCGAGTGTTGCAGGGGCCGCACCCTCCCCTCGGGTAATGGCAGGCGGCCCGCAGCGTTTGCATGGTGATTGCAGGGCAACTTCGGGTATTCCGATCCCGTGGATGTGCCAGCGGACATGGGCTCTGGCACGGCTACCTTCAGAGGTAAACCCAGTTCCCCCCAGTAAGAGACGGCAGCGCCCCCATAAAGAGCAGGGAAAGAGGCTGTGTGCTGAGTCCCCGCCTGGTGATGGGCCAGGGAGGTGGAGCTAGTCCCCGTAGAGGATGGGGGACTGGTGGGTGCTCGGGCCGCCGCGCCCCTTCCTGACCCCTGACCGGCCCCTAGGACCGGGGTCCGGTCTCCAGCCCTCCAGCCCCAGGGCCCTGGATGCCGTCTGTAAGCCCCCAGTTCCCCAGTTTGGTCCCGACCTCCCTAAATGCGCACGGGATGCGCCGCTTGGATGTCCAAAGGCTTCCGAGACCAAACCCCCAGTTCCCTGCACCCCCGGTCCATGTCAGGGGAGCCAGACAGGTCACTGGGAGCACCTCCCGTCAGAGGGGTGTCCCTGTGGGGAGCACCGACCGCAGATAGACCCAGGTGTCTGTTTAAACCCACGGCCTCCAGGCGGCTGAACGGAAGCAGCCTGAGTGTCCCGACCCCGCTGACCCCCAGAGTCGCCCCCTCGCCCTAGCGTGGAGGTTCTCAGAGCGGGCTCCCTGGTTCAGCAAGGGCAGCCTCGCCGGGGACTGGAGGAGTCCAGCTCCTCGGGCCCTGGGCAGACCTGCTGAACAGACTCTCCGGGGCGATGTCCGGCATCCCTGTTTGAACAAGTGCCCCCGGTACCGGAGGTCTGGGAGCCAATGTTCCGAACCAAGGTCTCTGCTGGAACATTGATTCCTCTCTTCCCAAAGGCGAGGGTCAGAGTCGATGGCCTGTGAGTGGGGTCTCCACGGCCCTGTGTTCAAGCCGGGCCACTCTTGCTGTTTTCCGCAGAGCAGGAGGGCTCTTCGGGGCTTTTAAGAATAATATGAAAGCTTCAACCCTAGTCGGGGAGCTAACTAAATTGTCCTTAGTCTAGAGAAAGAATAATAGGTATACCTTAGAAAAATACGGTTTCAATTAATCAGATACAAAACCAACAGGAAAAACCTGTCGTTTTTGCTTCAAGTATTATGGGCGGTGTGTGTGGGGGGGGGGGGAGAAAAGCTTTAAAAGTCTCACTGTTCAAGAAAACACTTCCAAATATTCAATGTAGTGTCATCTTTACATTTTAAACTGTTTTTAAAAATGGAATCACATGTTAATACAAAAAGCGAAGCTTCTCGTGAACTGCTCAAAATTTAGAGAATTAGGATCAGCTGTTATAAAACATGGCATGTGTGATTTTCCTTAGTAAACACCCTCGTTGATGTGAGGTTCTGAATCAACACTGTGTCCACGGCCCCAGGTTTAAGGCTGTGTGGGTTGGTGACAGCCACCTACAGCTGAAGCTATGTCCACACACAGCACAGCCCCTGAGTGTCACTTGATTCAATTAAATGTATAATAGGGCTATTCTAGGGCTTTAAATGGCCTTTTTGTCTCCTCCCTCGTACATCTGGGCAGTGAACACTACATTAAAATGCAGCAAGAAAAACGTCCCATGAAGAACTTTATTGACAAAAAGGTAAAATTTTAATAACCCTTCAGTAGGCTCCATTCAAGAGAGGGAACTATGTGGGTAGGATTTTACAGTTCTCATAGGAATCCGCCGTATTGAAAGAATGTTTTCAGTTTAGAAGGAACTCGACTGCAAAGCATTCCTGAACTGTGACCATCTCTGCCTCAAATGTAACATATTTGGTGGATCTTTGTTTGCTGAGCGAGGAATAAACCTGCTGAAGTGATTTTTTCACCACTAAAATGACCCAAACGTCGAAATTGATGAAAACGCTTTATTGAGAGGTAACAGAGCCTTCTGGTCTTGCCCCGCTAGCTAATAACGTCACCGCCAAGCAAAGGCCACATAGCTGACAAATACCACAGCGCCTCACAAGAGGTCAGAGTTCCGGCTGAATAACGTCTTTCTCTGGAAAATCTATCAGAACCTACAAAGCAGTTATGGCCCAGAGAGGGCCTCCTGTTCCCCAGTAAGAGGGGCCCCCATGAGGCTCCCCCTACTCCAGGGGGTGTCATGGGCCTCAACGGAATAACGCATGTGAACACGGGAGAGTCATACCCACTGCTCTCTCGGAAAATCAACTATTGCACTTTCCCCCAAAGGACGTAAAATCTGAATCCTAACAAGCAGGACAGGATCTCGGGCTTTGCGACACTGCTGGGCTATGGTGAAAAAAAAAGGTGTCCTGGGTGGGTGTAGCAACAGTCTAGACTGGCTTGCAAAGAAGGAGATCCAATTCCAATCTAACCAGTAAAATTATGTCCAGGGAGGGAAGCGGGGTGGGAGAGAGTTGCCAACACGGCAAGATGGCATTCAACTTCGATTCAGGTCAAAGTGTGTTAGTCGCTCAGTAGTGTCTGATTCTTTGTGACCCCATGGACGGTAGCCCTCCAGGCTCCTCCATCCATGGGGTTTCCCAGGCAAGAATGCTGGAGTGCGTTGCCATTCCCTTCTCTAGGAGAGTTTTCCCAGCCCAGGGATCGAACCTGGGTCTCCTGCATTGCAGTGGATTCTTTACCAACTGAGCCAATGCCAAGGTTTGACTTGCAGGCGTTTAACCACCAAGGTTTAACCACCTCCCACTAGATGGAGATGACCTTCTAAGACAATCTTCTGAGCCTGTTTCCACATCTGAAAGACTACTTCTGAGGGTACTGAGAGGATTAAACGAGGTATCTTGTGACAGTCACTTGAAACTGTGCCTGAGACTTAATCTTTCAATGGAAGACCTCCAGAACATATAAGTGTGGATGTAAACACAGAACAAATAATTTGCGTACAAATCTGTGCACTGAAATCCCAGGCACACCCATCTCAGAGCAGGTGTGTTCCTGGGATGCAGTGTGGTTTTCAGTGTGATGTGGGACTCGCATCCCTGAACAGAGAGAGATGCTACTCAGGGAGAAGCCTGTTTGCTTCTGGCTGAAAAGACCGGGGCTAAACCTCATCTCCCCACACTTCACACCTGGGAAGTGGTTTGGGGTGTTGCTACAGGAGTCCAGACAGCGTTTATTTGCAGCCACAGTGAGCACAGACTCTGGCACCAACGTGTTTCTTCAGCATTTTATTCGCAAAAATGTCCGCTCTGCGCCGCTGCCCTGCAAAAACGTGTGTCCTCCATTTATGCACAAACACACACACGTCTCCCAGCCCTCCTCCTGGCCACGTTGTTTCACCTTCTCTGCATCTCCACGTCCTTACATCACGCGCTTCTCCAGGGACCTTCCAGTCCCTCCTGGTCTTAGAGACCCGGCGCACAGTCAGTGGTTGGACCAACACTTCCAGTTTCCTGAGAACCACAATCTCCCGCTCCCCCCCACCACAACCTCAGAACGGCTGCCAGGAGCATGTGGAGGACGAGAGGGCTGCTCTGCACGGCTGGTGGGAGAAAACAAGATCCTGCCCTGCAGACGAAGGTCTGGGTCCACACCCGCAGTCCTGCCTGCCTGGGGGGCTGTCTGCTCCCTTCTCTTCGGAACCTTCAAGCATAGCCAAGATCTGGAAGCAACCCAGGTGTCTGCGGATCATGGATGGATAAAGATGTTGCGGTTTACATACGCAACAGAGTATTCCTCGGCTATAAAAAAGAATGACACCTTGTCATTTGCGGCAACAGAGATGGGTCTGGAGAGGGTTATAGTAAGTGAAATAAGTCAGAGGAAAACTAATGCCATGTAATTTCACCTGTATGTGGAATCTGAAAAAGAAAACAAAACGGGAAGACTCACAGTTACAGAGGAAGGGATGGATTAAATAGATGAAGGCTCTTTAGAAGGACAGACTCCCAGCTCTAAGAGAAGTCAGTCACAAGATGTAAAGTACTGCACAAGGAATAGAGTCAGTGATAATGTAACAACGTGTGTGGTGATGGATGGTAACTGGTCTTACTGTGCTGATCGCCTCATAATGTAGAAAAGTGTCAAATCACTGTGTTGTATACCTGAAACTAATATGCTGTTGCATGTTCATTATAATTCAGTTCTAAAAGGTGGGGAGGGGTTCAGCGAGGACGAGGGCCAGCCCAGAGTGCGTTCCCATACCAGGTGGGAAGTTGGCCCACAGAAACTCCGATGTCCCCAGCAACCCTCCAGTTCTGCATCCATGGGATACAATTAAACCTTCGAGAAGCGGGAAAGCTGTGAAGAACAGTTTGTGCAAAGGTCAGAGCGCAGAGGTGGAGGAGGTCTCCACAGCCCCCTCTGATGCTGGCACTTCGCATCCCGCCCTGGTTCCCACTCCACCTGCCCCAGATGCCAGCGTGCCCAGGGCTCCTGTGGGGCTCAGGCTGGGACACACCCTGACGTGGTCACAGCCTGCCTTCCATCCCTTTTCTGTCCTCCCCCTTGCAGGCAGCACGTGGGGCCCGCCCTGAGCAGGGACCCCGGGGACCAGCGTTTCAGCTCCTCTGCCAAGAGCTCTGGCCACAAAATGGAAGCCCCTGGGCCTCCATTTCCCCTTCTGTGAAGTGGGGTCATAGGGCTCAACCTGGACCTCAAGTCCCTTGGATACCGGACTCTGGGACCCTACCCCATGCTCCCAGGCTAGTGAATAAGCGGGGGTGGCGGGCACAGTTACCTCCCTAGGGCTCTGGGCCACCCTGCAGAGGGCGGGGGAAGCTCGTCTCCCACCGCGCCCCCCCAGAGGCTGCTCAGGCCCTTCTGGGGGAAGTGGGCCCTGGCCCAAGGTTGTGCGCCGGGGCCTGGGAGAGCGCCTCCGTGCCAGCCCGCGGCCCCCCGCCAAGGCCTCTTTCACCGCGGCTCAAAGGCCCGGGGCTCCGACACTTTCCCACAGCCCCTCTCCGCTGGAGCGGCTCGCCGTGGCAGGCGCGCAAAGAGGCTTTGTCTCCCCGGAGCCGCGCGCTCCTGCCCCGCGGGCTCCCTCCTCGCCCCTCTAATCCTTCCTGGCTCTGGGCGGGCACACCCCAGCAGCACCATCCTCTCTGCCCCGTCTACCCATCCCCCTCCGCGGGGTCCCTGGATTCTCCAACTTCTTTTCTCTGACACGTCTTAGCATATCGGAAATGGCTGCTTGGGGGGCACTTTCCAGGTCAGGGGAGGCGGAAGCAGGCCCTCTATTCTACAGGAACAGAGGGCGGTTTGAGCCCATCTCAGAAGGCGGGGGGCAGACTTTTATAACGGGCCCCCCCCCCCCCCCCCACGGAAGACAAGGCGGGCTTCAGGAGAGCCCTCTGGGTTCTAAACTATCTTTGTAACACCGGCCGTTCCCTGATCATTTAGTTTTCGCTGTAAGTGTTCTAATCCCGCAGAGGATGCGGGGTCATCGGTCTCCCTTTCTCACGACCCTCCAGGAGCCGCCCCCTCCGGGCCGTGCAGGGCTGCAGCTGGAACATGGGACAGGGACTCTCAGCACCGCCCCCCGCCCGCCCCCACTCCCTTTCCCATCCCAGCTTCTTTTCCTGTTTTTCTTCTCCTTTTCCTGCCCTGGGGCCTCTCCTAAGGTCCGCCGGTGACAGTCCTGGGTGTCTCAACAAGTCCTCCCACAGTGAGTCACTGTGAGCGGGGAACAGGTGCAGCACCTGCGGATGGACGAGAAGAAGCTGATCAAATGGAAAGGAGATTGGCTTCGTGTCTCCATCCCGACGGGACGGGGAAGCTGGACCAGGGTCTGAGCTTCCTGGGGCTCCAAGCTGTTCTCTGGCTCCAAGGAACCTCTGCCAAGGCAGGTAACAAATGATGCTCTCCACTAAAAGAATAAGATTCTACCTGAAACAGAAAGAAAGCTCTTTGGTGCCATGATTCTCCAGGAGGCAAGACTCTATCCCTAGAGGCTGTGCGTTTTCCTCCCTCTTCTCAGCTGCAGTCTATGCACTTCTATTCCCTCCCCCAGCACACGTCAGCATGCTTTCGGGCAGAGGGGTCCTTTCAGTCCTGTGATGCATCAGAACTCTTCAAGAACACCATACAGAGACTTCCCTGGAGGTCCAATGGTTAAGACTCTTCACTTCCAGTGTAGGTGGTGCAGGTTCAATCCCTGGTCAGGAAACCAAGCGCCCATAAGCCACATGGAGTGGCCAAAAAAAAAAAAAAAGCAGAGCGTCATACACACAGCACTGGCCAGAAACCCAGGGAGTGGGGATTCGGAACAGCTAGATGGAAACACATGACTTTGCTTCTTGTCAAAGATCATTCCTATCCACCTATCTTTGATAATCGTCCCTGAGAGATGAGCAAGAAACTCAATTCATGCGGTAAATGCCTGTTTAACAAGTTATAGTGCCTATTAATGAAGAGAAGCATATGAATTTTTAAAAGCTATAGTCAAAAAAAGATCTCTATGAATGGCCAGTAAGAACTCAAAAGAACTGCTCATTATCATAAAGCATTGGGGAAATACAAGCTGGAGCCACACTGAAACGTCAGGGCAGAGCCACCAGACTGCAAAAAATAAAGATACTGATGACACCAGCATTCCCTTCCGCCATTGGTAGGAGGGGAAGTGCTACGCCCACTTTAACCATGACTCATTAATTTCACTCCTGGATATCTGCCCAAGAGAAACGCAAACTTTTACGCACTCAGTTACTTGCGCATGAGTGTTCATAGAGCTTTATTCATCATTACAGAGAACTGGAAACAGCCCGCACGTCCATCCACAGGAGGATGGATGGACTAACTGCAGTCCGTATAACCCAGCACTGCTCAGAGGAGGCAGTGAAGGGCTGACACCCTCATGACTGGGTGAAGCCCAACACCATGTTGAAGAGAAGAGAACATGCAGTTGATTCCATGTACGTGAAGGTCTTGTTGTTCAGTCACTAAGTTGCATCTGACTCTTGGCCACCCCCTGGACTGCAGCACACCACGCTCCTATGTGCTTCACGATGTCCTGAAGTGTGCTCAAACTTACGTCCATTGAGTCAGTGATGCCATCCAACCGTCTCATCCTCTGTCGCCCTCTTCTCCTCCTGCCCTCAATCTTTCCCAGCATCAGGGTGTTTTCCAGCTAATTGACACTCTGCACCAGCTGGCCCAAGTGTTGGAGCTTCACCATCAGTCCTTCCAATGAATATTCAGGGTCGATTTCCTTTTAAGATTAATTGCTTTGATCTCCTTGCTGTCCAAAGACCCTCTCAAGAGTCTTCTCCAGCACCAAAACTCAAAAGCATCAGTTCTTCGGCTGTGAAGGTCTAGAATAAGCAAAATAATCTAAAGCAGGAAAAGCTGAAACAGAAGTTACCTCTGTTTGGACCAGGAGTAACTGGAAAGGGGCACTCGGGAAATTTACGGGTGATGGAAACAGTCTATATCTTAACAGAGATTAACAAGTGTATGAATGTGTCAAAAGACCAGCCAATATACACACAAAAATCTATGATTCATTGTAAATTGCTTCTCTTTAAAAAACAAAAACTGTAAAATGCTGGAGAGAAAGGGCCGTGATCCTTCTGGAATGATCTGGGAGGGAGACCAGGACCCAGCCAGGCCCCCCCACACGGCAGGGAGATGTGTGGGAAAGCATGGGGCCCAGGTCTGGTGGGAAAGCACACCCCCATCACCCCCAGTCAGTAGACTCAGTCTCGGAATCCCAGGGCAGGCCTTATTAGAACTCGAAGTCCTGAGACTGGCGGCATCCCCAGAGGGCAGCGATGAGGGCGGCTCTGTGGGCCCACCACACTTCCTCTCCCTGCACCAGCTGCCACCAGACAGCAGGGCTCCTCTCTCAACTACCAGAAACTTTCAAGTTGCAAAAACCTCAGAGTCATCAGATACACCCTCCCACACAGTGCAGGAACCCCCAGGCACTGCCTCCACGCCTGGCAAGGCCTGACCTGACGTGGGTCAGGTCGACCAGATGTTCCATGTCATCTGCTAGGAGACACTTAAAAGTACCTGTAATGCTTTCTATCTAAAAATGCTTGGCTGAGTCCATCAGGGCTCTAATAGCCCCAGCTCAGAGGCGACACAGGACACAGAGGAAGGACTGCAGCTTCACAAGGAAACACCCTAACAAATCCAGGAGGCAACTATTATGCAGCATCATCGGCCAAAATAAGTTGATGGCAGGAAAAATGGACAGTTGTGGATTAAAGAGACCTAAGGAATGTTAATAACCAGTGAAAGCAAAAGGCCATGGCTTGGTTTACTGGTTTGAACAAAATTACTGTAAATAACTCACCATTTGAACATAGACTAGATATTGTGTGTGTGTGTGTGTGTGTGTGTATGTGTGTGTGCTCGGTCGTGTCCAACTCTTTGCCACCCCATGGACTGTAGCCCGCCAGGCTCCTCTGGCCACATGACTCTCCAGGCAAGAATCCTGGAGTGGGCTGTCATTTCCTTTTCCAGGGCATCTTCCCAACCCCAGGAATTTCATCTTATGCATTGGCAGACAGATTCTTTACCACTAAGCCACCCGGGAAGTTCAGACTACGTATTAGATGAGAAGAAATTCAGTGAAATAGGAAGAGCTCATTAGATAAAGATACCAAACAGTATATTCGTTTTGTCTAACTTTATGATTTTTTTCATAAGGAAACCCTCTAAGATATTCACAGCAGTGATCTCTGAGCTATAGAAATGTGACTTTTTTTTGCACCTATTTTCTAAATTTCTGCAACGCATATGCACCACATCCGTTGTTTTGTTGGAGTGTGTTCCCTCCAAAATTCATCTGCTGAGGTCTAGCCTTTAGATCTCAGGACCTGCCCTTATTGGGAAAGAGGACGGCTGCAGAGGTAACCCGGAGGAGGTGATGCGGGGGCAGGCTGGTGCTCACCCCGCGTCTCAGGCGTCCTTGTAGACGGGGATTCGGGTGCAGGCAGAATGCGGGGAGAAGATGCAGGCAGAGGCAGGGGCCTATGCTGCGAGCCGGGAGGCCCGCAGGCTGGGAGCACGGGAGGCCGGGGCCAGCCCTGCCCACGCCGGCCTCACACGCCGCCCTAGCCCCTGAGGGGCGCCCCGGCCTGCGGCGGGCTTTGGGGGCGCAGTCACAGTCCCGCAGCGTCCCAGGCCAGGAGGAAGGGCCGAAGCTCCGGAGTCAAGGCGCAAACGCAGGGCCCGGGTGGCGGGGGCCGCCAGCCCTCTCGGTGCCAGGAGCTTCTATTTCAAGGGCACCAGGTTCCGTCTTATAAACAGCTTTCCTGGCGAGAACATTCCTCCCCGCACTGCGCGGCCCGCGGCTCGTGAGTCAGGCTCCCCGTGAGTCACTTCTGCTCCGGAGCCGCGCGGGGCGGGGGGCTGCGCTCCCGGGGACCTGGGCCTCCCCTCCCCCACCGCTCCCC
>CM035302.1:32785564-32802551 GCA_020226075.1 Hydropotes inermis
CCCCTCCCCCTCCTCCCCCTCCCCGCCCCGGAGGCACCGGGAGGGGTGCTGAGCCAGCCGGTCCCGCCCCCGGAGGCCGCCCGCGGGCTGAGCGGGGGTCTATTACTATAATGAGCCGCCTCGCCCTCCGTCACGCGGCCCCGAGGCCGAGCCCGAAACCCGAGCCGCGGGCGCGGCGGCTCCAAAACGCTCCGGGAATAACCGGGCCGCGCTCCCCACGCCCCGCGGAGGCCCCGGCCGCCGCTTCCGCCCAGGATCCCCGGGACCGGGGCTCGGGGGGCCCACACGCTGAAATGCAATAAACGGGAACAATCGCAGGAAATGTGGCGCTCTCTCCGCTTCGCGGGCGACACGGGACCCTGCTTATCATGGTGACAAGATTTATTCAGTTGCTGCAAACTTCCGAAGATTTCCTTTCCCAAAAGAAAGGCCGGGAGGAAGGTCATGTCCTTCGGCCACCTCCCCTGAGCCAGGCGCGCAGCTGCTTCAGTTCAAGCGGGTCCATCAGGCACCCCTCACCCCCCGCACCCCCAGCTCCCCCATCGGGGCGCTGGGGAGACACCGATCCATCACTCGACGGGGCGGGCGAGGGAGGCGCAGGTCCCCGCGCCCCGGGACGCGCGTCCTGGTCGCCTACCCCGCCCCCCGGGGAGGGAAGAGAGGGGTTGGGGAGTCCCCCCAGCGCCCTCGGTGGGGGCCCGAGCCTGACACCCTCCGATGGCGGCCCCCCCGCCCCGGGCCTCTCTTCGCTCCCTCTGGCCGCCGCGGCCTCACAGGTCACCAATCTGACTCCCGTCCTGTCCCCTCCGTGCTGGGAGGCCGTCCTCGTCACCCTCCACCCCAGAGAAGAGCACACCCCGAGCTGCGCGTTGCGGCTCCCGGGCCCACGTCCTGTCCAGCTCCTTGTCTAGGCCGCCCCGCCTGGAGCGCCTGCCCTGTCCTTCCCCGGGTGACCAGGGGGAGCCCCTCGGAGCCTGCGGCCCGCCGCCTGCGCGTGGACCGGGCTAAGCTGGGGTCCCTCGCACTTCGGTGGCACGCCCCCAGCGCGCTGGGACTGAGCCGCATCCCAACCAGATTTGTGACAACATGGGCCCAGGCATCCTTTGGTCCTCCATCGGGCGACCCGGCCCTGGAGACTCACCCCACAGACAGACAGTCAGACTGACGGGCCCTGGAGACGCACCAGGAGCCCTGGACAGCGGAGCAGCTGCGCGGAGAGCCTCGCACCAGTCCCAGCAAAGGCGGCTGGACCGGGCCTCCGCAGGCCAGGGGCTCTGAAGGGACCCAGCGGAGTGTGAGCACCGCGGTCTGAGGGGGCTGTTACAGGAACCGACGTACACCCCGGGCCGGTGTATTGGTTTGGGCCTGAAAACAGCACCTCTGTCTGCGGTCTGCAGGACAGGGGTAGCTCAGAGTGGGATTGTTTGTGAAGAAAAAAGTATATCAGAGGGATGAGGGGCTTCCCTGGTGGCTCAGCTGGTGAAGAATCCGCCTGCAATGTGGGAGCCCTGGGTTCGATCCCTGGGTTGGGAAGATCCCTGGAGAAGGGAGAGGCTACCCACTCCAGTATTCTGGCCTGGAGACTTCCATGGACTGTATAGTCCACGGGGTTGCAGAGTCAGACACGCCTGAGCAGCTTGCACTTTTCAAAGGGATGAGGGCCTTCCCTGAGAGCTGTGTGAAGCCACTCGGAGAGCCCTCCTTCCGGGTTTCCTCCCCAAGTTTCCTGACCACAAAGCAAGAACCAGACCCCGACAGCGAAGACATAACTACAGGACAGCACCGAACCGACTGCCTCCCCTCAGGTCCTTGGGAGACTTAAGGGATGGTGGAGGCAGAATTTGGACACAGCTTCGGAATCCTTCTCAACACGACAGGTCAGCCAGGGGAGCGCAAGACCAAGCCAGTTTGCTTCATATGCTCTCGGCAAGGGGGGCCCGATGGTGTCCAGCCAGCAGCCCGCTGGTTCCTCCCTCATGCACCCCTCAGGGCTGCCCCAGGCCTCTGCGCCCCCAACCCTTGGGGCTTCCACGTTCTCGCTCCCAGCACCGGGCGGTGTGAGTGGCGGCCTTGCCCCTGGGAACTGCACACAGGCTATCAATACAGCCTCCTCCAAACTGGCACTGGCGAATTTCCATGGCACCTGGGCTACTCAGAGGCATTTGAATCTGTCCATCAATGAATCAGTCAACATCTGTGAGGACCTTCTACAGAGACCCTGAACCTCGGGAGAGGAGGGGAGAAATTCTTATCTTCATCCGATGAGAACTGCTGCATCCTGGCAGGGGTATCCGCTACAAAAGATTCAATTAAAAGTGCCTCAAGAAGTAGTCGGGCTACCCTGGTGGCTCAGATGGTGTGGAGACTGGCTGCAATTCAGGAGACTCGGGTTTGATCCCTGGTGGGGAAGACCTCCTGGAGAAGAGAAGGGAAATCCACTCCGGTATCTTTGCCTTCGGGCTACAGTCCATGGGGTCGCAAAGAGTCGGACGCGATTGAATGATTGACACTTCCACTTTTAGGAATCAGACTTTCGGACTCTGTGGGAGAAGGCGAAGGTGGAATGATTTGAGAGAATAGCGTTGAAACATGTATATTACCACATGTGAAACAGATCGCCAGTCCAAGTTAGATGCGTGAAGCAGGGCACTCAAAGCCAGTGCTCTGGGACAACCCTGAGGGATGTGATGGGTGGGGGAGGTGGGAGGGGGCTTCAGGGTGGGGGACAGGTGTGCACCCGTGGCTGACTCATGTCAATGTATGGCAAAAACCACTACAATATTGTAAAGTAATTAGCCTCCAACTAAAATAAATCAATTTTCTAAAAAAAGAAATAGGACTCATGTTGTCTCACGTCACAAGTGTAGAGTCAACTCTTCGGGGCCACTGAAGGCCTTGCTCAGTCACACCTGCGGGGCCCAGGTGCCCTCAAATCCCCGAACTGCCTCCATCGCATAAGCTGCCTGGGGTCCCCAGAGGGCGGGGTCTGCTCCAGGCACCTGTGCGTCCAGGGACAGCCCCCTCTCACCCCCTCACTAGTGAGGAAGCCCTTTCCCAGGGAGGCCTGGCCAGCTTCCCCATGTGCCGCTCAGGCCGAGAGGTTATCTGCTGGAGACTACTAACCTATCGCCCTCGAGGGGCGAGGGGCCTCCAGGACTGGCTGGAACCGCAGGGGCCTTCAAGGGATAGAAGTAAGGGACCCGTTTGGAGGCCTCCACCTGTCTGCCCCCCCGACACGCACTCCCACTGCCCACGATTTCGGGGACCTCCCAGACTCTGCAGGTCTCCCCAGAGACCTCAGGTTAAGGTTCCCTAAGGGCCTGTGGGCCAGACACTTGGCCACTGTGAGGAAGTCACAGTCCAGTTAGAAGAGGACACACAGGCCCTGACCACACGAAGATGACCAGAGTAAGTGTGTAAACCGCTGCTCGGGAGACCATGGGGAGGGGCTGGTCTGACCATGAGAGGCAGAAAGAGGATGGTGAAAATGGATGGGACTCCAGGGGCGGGACAGGCGGCAGAAGGCCTGGCCGCAGGTTCCAGACCCAGAAAAAGCCTGGGGTTTTCACAGGACGAGGGGTTTGCAGCTGTGGTTACAGCTCAGCCACTGCAGACCTACTGCTGTATTTGTGTTGAGTCCTTTTGATGACAGCGTGAGTTCTGAGAACAAAGCTTCCAGCCTGTGTAACAAGAGCCCAGAGCCTGAAATAGCTGCTCTTCGCATGCAAACGCAGGGCCTGATCCGAAGCTTTGACAGCGTGTTTTTGTCATTTGTAAAACTCAGAGGGTTCCTCCAAGACCACAGAACAGGTGAATGACCAAACGTTTCTATTTGGCTAGTTCCGGCATGTATAATATTCTTGTAGTTATTTGCTGCTTTTCCCAACTGACTTTTCTAGTGATTTTTGAAGCTGTTTTGAGGAGTAAGTGTAATAGAGAATGATTTAGCTGATTGAAGGGTTGGAGTTCTGGGACTTCCCCAGAGGTTTTGTTCAATGGTTAGGAACCCGCCTTCCAGGGCAGGGAATGTGGGTTCGATCTCTGTTTTTTTTAACTAAAATCCCACATCCCTCAGGGCAATTAAACCCTTGTGCTTGCAACTGGATAGAGCCCAAATGCCACAACAAAGACCCAAGGCAGCCAAAATAAAATAATAATGATAAATAAATAAATAAAAGTTTGGAGGTCTTATACTAATAGGAAAGAGAGTGTCAGGGAACCGAGCGTTACTCTTGAGGACTAAAGTTTTCTTTAGAGAGACATGTACATATGCTCAGTCAATATTTCTCAGCTGAGTCAGGCAATGCCCGAAAAGGACACAGCTTCCCTTAACTGTTTCCCTGAATGGGGTTTCTATATCCTGATTATTGGTCAATACAAAATGAATCATGAGGAGTTACTGATTCATAACATGTAATGTAGAGAAATTAGGATAGTTATATATATTTCAATACATTTACTAATAAAACAATATACAGAAAATTATATCCAAACACCTTTATCAATATAAAATGAATTGCATTTCTTATAGCTTCCTTTCACCTGCATCCATGTATATTTATATGTTATTTTCTAAATATTTGCAATTACTTCAATATATTGTCTCCTAATGAACATTATTTCACATGCACCCTATTTTGCAAATTCTCTTTAATTTTTGTTGTTGTTCAGTTACTCAGTCATGTCCAACTCTTTGCAACCCCATGGACTACAACATGCCAGGCTTCCCCGTCCTTCGCTATCCCCTGGAGTCTGCTCAAACCCATGTCCATTGAGTTGATAATGCCATCCAACCATCTCATCCTCTGTTGCATCATTCTTCTCTTGCCCTCAATCTTTCCTAGAATCAGGGTCTTTTCCAATGAGTCGTCTCTTCACATCAGGTGGCCAGAGTATTGGAGTTTCAGCTTCAGCATCAGTCCTTCCAATTAATATCCAGGGTTGATTTCCTTTAGGCTTAACTGGTTTGATCTCCTTGCTGTCCAAGGGACTCCCAAGAGTCTTCTTCAATACCACAGTTCAAAAGCATCAGTTCTTCAGCACTCTGCCTTCTTTATGGTCCAGCTCTCAAATCCAGTACATGACTACTGGAAAAACTATAGCTTTGATTATATGGACCTTTGTCAGCAAGGTGATGTCTCTGCTTTTTAATATGCTGTCTAGGTTGATCATAGCCTTTCTTCCAAGATAAAGCGTCTTTTAATTTCATGGCTGCAGTCACTGACCTCAGTGATTTGGAGTCCAAGAAAATAAAGTCTGTTACTGTTTCCATATTTTCCCCCTCATTTGTCATGAAGTGATGGGACCAGATGCCATGATCCTTGTTTTTTGAATGTTGAGTTTTAAGTCAACATTTCATTCTCCTCTTTCACCTTCATTAAGAGGTTCTTTAGTTCTTCATTTTCTGCCATAAGGGTGGTGTCATCTGCATATCTGAGGTTATTGATATTTTTCCTGGCAATCTTGATTCCAGCTTGTGCTTCGTCCAGCTGGGCATTTTTCACAATGTACTCTGCATATAAGTTAAATAAGCAGGGTGACAATATACAGTCTTGACATACTCTTTTCCCAGTTTTGAACCAGTCTGTCACTCCATGTCCAATTCTAACTGTTGCTTCTTGACCAGAACACAGGTCATTTTTAATCACCACAAAATATGTTACAGAGTTATTATTCTATGACAAAGTAACTCTGTGGCCAAATTTTTGGATTTTTAAAATTCTTATAATCTTACCCTCATCAGTTCAGTTCAGTCGCTCAGTAGCGTCCAACTCTTTGCAACCCCATGGACTGCAGCACGCCAGGCCTCCCTGTCCATCACCAGCTCCCGGAGTTCACCCAGACTCATGTCTATTGAGTCAGTGATGCCATCCAGCCATCTCATCCTCTGTCGTCCCCTTCTCCTCCCTCCCTCAATCTTTCCCAGCATCAGGGTCTTTTCCAATGAGTCAGCTCTACACATCAGGTGGCCTAAGTACTGGAGTTTCAGCTTCAGCATCAGTCCTTCCAGTGAACACCCAGGACTGATCTCTTTTAGGATGGACTGGTTGGATCTCCTTGCAGTCCAAGGGACTCTCAAGTAGTCTTTTCCAACATTATAAATCTAGCTTTCTCTTAACTTGAATAATCTCATTCTCAGCAACAGAATTACGGCACCAAACTGTGGAATATCATGGTTCTTGTCAATGATTACTAAATTCTCTTCCAAAATAACAAATTTGCATCTTTATTCCTTGGGCAGAAGACTGTCAATAAATGTCCATGGGCTCTGGACAGAGCAGGGCCCTGCCCACACCTTGATTACAAGCTCCTGATGTCTAGAAAGAGGGGAGAACAGATTTCTGTTGTTTTCAGACCCCTAGGTTATGGTACTTCATAACAGTGCCCTGGGAGGTGAACACAGACTGTTTTCACCCATTCCTAAAACTGATCCACGCTTATGATAAACCCCAGAGATCACCGTGATCATATACGGGAGCCACCCGTATCTTAACCGCAGAATGAACTACGGACCAGGCCAAAACGAACCTGGCCCTGTGCTGTGTCGGCAGCAGGGCCTGGCTGAGCGTGCAGCGCCTGCTGGGCGCGGCGGCGCCGGAGCCGAGCTGCCTGGAGGCCAGCACCGCCGAGAGACGGCCTGGACGGCCGGGGGAGGCAGCGGCGATGACCGACAGGCGCGGGAGGCCTGGAAGTCGGCGGAGGCAAGAGCAGAGCCCAAAGGCCAGCTCCAGCTCGGGCTCCACGCAGCGCAGGCCGCACATCGAAGCCTGACCGCACACGGCGGAGGCCGTGCGGCAAGTGTCAGGGTCCTCCGTCCCGGGGGAGGATGGAGCACCCCTCAGGGGCTCCGGCCCGGTTTAGGACCCTTGTGTGGACAGGAAGCGGTTCTCTGGGCAGCGTCTCCGCTGTTAGAAGCGCTCCGAGGAGATGCGGGCGCCGGAGGGTCTGTCTCCCGGAGCCTCGGCGCCCCGGGCTCAGGAATCCCTCTGTCGCCTCGGAGACCGGGCCGAGGAGCTGCGGCTCTCAGACCTCGGGGCTGGCGGGGCCCGCCGGCTCCGGGGCTGCGCAGCAGAGCTGGGCGGCCGCCAGCGTCGGGCAGCACCCGGGGCGGTTCACGGGGCAGGGAGCCAGTGCCCCAGAGCCCGGACAGCCCGCTCCAGAGTCTCGGGGTTCGTGTCCGGCCTTGCCGAGAGGACTCTGAACTCGCCCTCTGAACAGGAGTGCCTGAGGCTCGGCCTGGAGCAAGGGCTCAAGTGCGCGGCTCTTTTTTTTTTTTTTAATTGGAGGCTAATTACTTTACAATATTTTAGTGGTTTTTGCCATACACTGACATGAATCAGCCACGGGTGCACATGTGCCCCCCATCCTGACCCCCCCTCCCACCTCCCTCCCCAGCCCACCCCACCCCGCAGGGTCATCCCAGTGCACCGGCCCTGAGCAGGGCGCAGCTTCTCATGGCTGCTTCTGGCAGTGGCCATTTAGCAGGACAGGGCAAGAATCACCCCTGAGTCTTCGGATTTCTCTCACTTCTGCTTCTGGACCAAAGCACCAGTGTTTGCTGCTCTTGTTGACAGGCTGAGTTGTATCTGACTCTTTGCGACCCCGTGGACTGTAGCCCACCAGGATCCTCTGTCCATGGGATTCTCCAGGCAAGAATACAGGGGTGGGTTGCCATTTCCTCCTCCAGGGGATCTTCCCGACCCCGGGATCAAACCCGCATCCCCTGTGTCTCCTGCATTGGCAGGTGGATTCTTTACCTCTGAACCACGGGGGAAGCCGGTACAACTGTTTAAGCCTTCCTTTTTCTTCTCTCATCTGGAAAATGATGTTATTACCTGCAAATTTAAAGTGAAGATGGATAGATGTGAGTTATGGAAAAAATGCCTCTACATCAGACCATTCTATGTAACAAAAAGATCTGCTTCAAGTGACAGGTGGGATGTCAGAATCCCTCTATAAAATAAGGATGGGCACTTATCACTGGGGCTCATTAAATCCTTGTATCAAGTAAAGTCAACATGTATGCTCAGTGTAATTATGATTACAGGCAAACAAAACATTTACGACAATATGGACATATATGATTATATGGAATTAAAAACTGTGATGGTGTTATAAAACCCAAATAACTGGAAGACACTAAGATAGGTAGAAGTACAAACAATATCATGAGAATTGTAGAGTTTAGGGACTGCCTGGAGTCAGGGCTGGCATTTCCTAGGTCTGTGAGGTTGGCTAAACCATGCAAGTGTCAAACACACTATTTTCCCAGCTATAAAACTGGGGTAATACTTCCTTACAAGATTGTGGTAAAGAAGTCACTCGGCACATAGTAACAACAAATGATGGTGAATAATAATAATGTGGTCACAGTAATTATTTTGGTGACAAATGACAGAGAATCAAAAGGAAAAATACATAAAGGGCCCTTAAATCTTCAGTCATATAGTTCAGTCACTCAGTCGTGTCCAACTCTGTGAGCCCATGGACTGCATCACGCCAGGCTTCCCTGTCCTCCACTATCTCCCAGAGCTTGCTCAAACTCATGTCCATAGAGGCGGTGAGGCCATCCAACCATCTCATCCTCTGTTGTCCCCTTCTCCTGCCTTCAGTCTTTCCTAGAATCAGGGTCTTTTCCATCGAGTCAGTTCTTCTCATCAGGTGGCCAAAGTACTGGAGCTTCAGCTTCAGCTTCAGCATCAGTCCTTCCACTGAATATTCAGGACTGATCTCCTTTAGGATGGACTGGTTGGATCTCCTTGTTGTCCAAGGGATAGAAGGATCCCTAGAAAATAGTCAGAAGAGTTCATAGTTTACAGAAATGGAAATAAAAGTTAATCAGTGAGCTCAATGAATGCTAGATATTAAAAAATTAAAAAAAAAAACACTTTTACACACTAAACTTACTAGTAAAGAAGAAGAAAGTGGGACTTCCCTGGTAGTCCAGTGGTTAAGACTCTGCCTTCCAGTGGAAGGGAAGAACGCTGGTCAGGGAACTAAGATCTCATATTTCGTGGAGCAACTAAGCCCAAATGCCACAACTAGAGAGTCTGGACATGGCAATGAGAGGCCCCAAATGCAGTGACTAAGGCCTGACACCACCAAAGAAATCAATAAAAGTAGAAAGCAATGCACACATCAAACATGATTATAACGATGGAGATGCTGGTAAAGCTACTGTCAACTAGGAATATACAGAGTTTCTGAGTACAGATTTATTATTTTTGAAGAGAATTTAGTCATTGTTGTTAAGAGCCATAACAGTCTACAGTTTGGTGCCATAATTCTGTTCCTGAGGATGAGATTACTGTCACAATTATTCGGAGAGATCTTCCCGACCCAGGGTTTGAACCCTCATCTCTTGCGTCTCCTGCATCAGCAGGTGGATTCTTCACCATTCATGCCACCTAGGAAGCCCTAGACCAGTTTAGCACCACACTAATGGCTTCAACTGGATGACACCTGCGAAGATCCCATTCTGGTAAAGTGGCTGTCACAGCACTGGTGGTTAGGGCTTCCATCACTTCTGGGGAGACAGCTGAACTGAAACAAGCAGAGTCTGCCTTTGGCCCCTCCCTCATCACACCCCTCTGCGTTCCCATCCCCAGCCTCCCCAGAAGCCCTCCTTTCCGCGGGTGCCCTCCCCGCTCCCCAGCCCTCTTCAGAATGGACCCCAGCATGAAGCAGGAGGCAAGATCAGTCCGTGACGGGGCAGGATCAGGGTTGGGTCTTACACGGAAAACTTACGCACTGGTGATGGAGCTTTCTGCATCCGTGAAGGAAGATTGTGCGTATGTGAGGACATGGGGGACGGATGTTAGGGGGGCTTGAAACCATTTCAGGTTTGCTGACATGGAGGCCACACTGGCACTGGGACATGGATGTCCCCGGGCTCTGAGTGGCCCTCCCTGGCCCTGGTCCACACTTCAGGCTAGGAAAAGTCCTCTGGGGTTGCAGGTCTGGGAACACGAGAGGCACGGGCTGGTGGCGACTCTCAGCAGCCATGAGTCCTGAGCTCGAGGCAGCTCAGACATCCCTGTTGTGCCTTTCCTGGGACCTCACACTGCAGACATGGCCCCCAGCATGCCGGGCGCCTCCATGGCCAAAGCCTGGCCTCCAGGAGGACCAGAGAGGACAGGCCTCTGCAGGCGGGAGGAGGGGGGTGGTGGGGAGGCCTTGAGTCAGCATCACCCCTGCCCTGCGCCCCCTCCCCATCCTCCTGGAGGCTGGCAGTCAGGGCTGCCCCAAGAGTCAGCGCCCCTCGGCTGAGCCATGCCAACGCCCGGGTCTCAGGGGCATGTTGAACATGTCAAAAATAAGCTGATCTCATGCAGCTGACGGATGGAAAGCTCGAGGTGGAAGGGCAGAAAGAAGGCAAACCCCCTGCAGTGGTTTCACTGTGGAGTCTCTGGGGACAGGGAAGATCCCCCAGTGCCGCAATGGTGCCCTTTGACCTCAGAGGGACCCAGGGGGCTCTCATTGTCCACATGGTTCTCAAGGGATACTGCCCAGGGAGCTCACAAAGAAAAGGGTCCCCAGCATGGTTCCCCCCTCCCCGTCCCCCGGTGTGGGGTTAGGTGTGGGGTCAGCATCAAGGAGAAGCTTCTGGTGGGAGAAGGCCTGGTACGCCAGCTCTCGGAATATTTTTATTTTCTGAACGTTAGCACACTGGAAGCTCGTAACACGGCCAAACGGTTATGAGCTCAAAAGCTTTGCGAGAGCTTTCCTCCTAGGACTCGTTAATGTGGTCCTTGAACGCACCCTCGGAATTGGAGTCCCCAGCTGGAGCTCTAAACAGGCCTGCTGAGCCCTTGATGGTGGAACAGCTCCAGCTGGAGGGCCGCCTTCCCCCTGCTTCTGCCTGCAAAACCCGTCGAGGGGAGGGTACGGGGGAGGAGGTTGACACAGGACAGCTTCGGAAAATGTGTTTACTGGCTTTAAAATCTCAGAGGCGCAGGGCAGGGGTGGACCATACCCGGAGCGAGCCCCATGCAGCATCCCAGTCATGTTCTGATTAATAAGCATCGAAGAGCCACCTCCCAGCCCTTAGCTGGCATAAGTCCCATCAGTTAACCCATCCATGGAGAGAAAGGGCTTCCCAGGTGCCTCTCCTGGTAAAGAACATGCCTGCCAGTGCAGGAGACCTAAGAGACGGGGGTTCAAACCCTGGGTGGGGGAGATCCCCTGGAGGAGGGAATGGCTACCCATTCCAGCCCTCTTGCCTGGAGAACCCCATGGACAGAGGAGCCTGGTGGGCTGCAGTCCATGGGGTCACACAGGGTTGGACACAACCGAAGTGACTTAGCATGCACGCGGCACATGTGCAGAGAAGCCTGCCCACCCCCCACTACCCAAACCCGAGACCCGAGGCTCGCTCTCTGGCAGCCCCGTCTGGTGACTCACAGTGGGCTGTGCCCCTCCTGCCTAGAGCCCGCATTTGGGCGACCTTCCGGAAATGTATCTAGTCGAGGGCAGCTTGTAGGGATATTCTGGGGAGTCAGCTGTTGCTGATCCGAGCCCAAAGCTATGGGTGGCGCTGGCAGAGAGGGCTGGGCCCGCAGGCAGAGCTGGCGAGAGTGGGCAGGGGAGGGGGACAGCAGGGGTCCCCAGAAGAAGGCCACCGAGATCCCCCGCTGACTGAAGGGCGGGCAAAGGCTGGACTCTCCACTGCCACGGAGGGTGGAGGCGAGGTCAGGCGGGTCCTACTCCGGTGTTTCCCAAGATGAAATTTCAGATCCTAAATGAGGCGTTCCTCCTCCCAGGGCTCCGTCACTCACTCAGCAGCAAGTGGTGGCTGTGGACACAGAGGTCAGGGCAGGAGCCCCTACCATCTGTTGAGGTGACACCCCGAACCTTCTCCTGCAAGACCCTCTTCCCCACTTGGCCAAAGCGTGTTTCCTGAGACTTTTTTTCCCACTCTATCCCGAAATGTTGGGGGGAAAAAAAAAGGATGAGTAGAATCTTTGGTCAAATAAGATCAGAAAATACTACACACTAACTACATCTTTGGGGTTCCATAATGTACATTATAATACATTTTAAAAAAACTCCAAAAATTTGTACAATAAAGGAACCTATTTAAGTTTTACTTAAACTCAATATTTCTGAAATTTATTTGTTAAGAAAGGATGTTTTTCAGGAAATTAGTAGACAGAACCACATCCCCTCAAGGACATCCATGCCCAATTCCCAGAACCTATAATGTTGTGACAGAAAGGATTTTGCTGATGTAATAAAGGTAAGGGTCTTGAGATGGGAAGATTTTCCCCGATTATCCTGGTGGGCCTGAAAGTGAAAAGTGAAAGTTTCTCAGTCGTGTCTGACTCTGCCACCCCATGAACTATACAGTCCATGGTCAGAATACTGGAGTGAGTAGGCTTTCCCTTGTCCAGTGGATCTTCCCAACCCCGGGATCGAACCCCAGTCTCTCGCGTTGTAGGCAGCTTCTTTACCAACTGAGCTACCTGATGGGCCTAGTCCTGTGAATGAGTCAGAGCATTTGGTCCAGGCCCCTGGCCAGGCTCTGGGTGGTTTGCCGGCAGTCTTTGTGACCTGATCTCACAGCATCATCACTGCTATCTCTTCCTCCATCTTCACTTGACTTTTGAGTCCAAATGTCCTTTTATATAAGGACTCTGGTCACATCAAATTAAGGACCACCCAAGGACCTAAGCCAACTCATTGGAAAAGCTCCTGATGCTGGGAAAGACCGAAGGCCAAAGGAAAGGGTGAGATGGTTAGATGGAGTCATCAATTCAGTGGATTTGAACTCAGGCAAACTTGGAGATGGCTTCCCTGGTAGCCCAGTTGGTAAAGAATCCGCCTGCAATGCAGGAGACTCCAGTTCGATTCCTGGGTCAGGAAGATTCCCTGGAGAAGGGAAAGGCTACCCACTCCAGTATTCTTGGGCTTCCCCTGTGGCTCAGCTGGTAAAGAATCTGTCTGCAATGCTTGAGACCTGGGTTCGATGCCTGGGTTGGGAAGATCCCCTGAAGAAGAGAAAGGCTACCCACTCCAGTATTCTGGCCTGGAGAATTCCACAGACTACATAGTCCATGGGGTCGCAGAGTCAGACACGACTGAGCCACTGAACTGAACTGAACTAAACTGAGCATGTCAGTTGAAAGCAACTATTTACTATTTAAAAATAAATGCGTCCCCAGTCTCACAACATTGAAATCTTGGTAATTTGCTCCTTAGGGCTCTCCCCCAACCACCATCTTCCAATTCCAGCTCCCTTCTCGGTCCCCTACCCCCTACGCCATCAGCCAGGTGGTCAGCCCTCTGGTGTCAGGACTCTTTCCCCATCCCTTAGCAGCATTCTCACTCCACCCCTCCAAACCCATCTGCCATTTTTCCAGCTGTCAGGGCCCTGCTCATTAGTTAACTGGTTAACCTGATCATCTCAGTTCAAACAAAAGGCGTTTCCAGCTGGGAGTGTGTTTCTTTCCCAGTCCCCTCCCTCCAGCCCCTGGAGTATGGTTTGTGTTTAAACAGGATCCTTCAAAGGACACAACCTCTCCACCGAGTGCTGGCTGGAGTTTCATTCATCCATGTAGGTCAGTGGGGGAGAGAACTTTGATTGAGGAGCTTTTCCAGGACCCACCAAACCTTAATGACAGATCCGTGTTTTGAGTGGACTTCCCAGGTGGTTCAGTGGTTGTAGAACCTGCCTGCCAATGCAGGACATGTGCGTTTGATCTCTGGATCAGGAAAATCCCCTGGAGGAGGAAATGGCAACCCACTGCAATATTCTTGCCTGGAGAATGCCATGGACAGAGAAGCCTGGCAGGCTACAGTCCATGGGGTCACAAAGAGTCAGCATGACTGAGTGCCTGTTGCGCACCTCCAAGCACCAGGCCCCAGGCCAGGCACTCACATGCAATGTCACGTCCTCACAACGACCAGGAAGGGAGGACATGAGTGCCTACATTTTGCAAATTTGGAGAAAGAAGGTCACAGGGATTGACCAGTTTTCTTTCCCAACAAGCCCAGGTGTGTCTTTTATTCCAGGCAAACACTCCACCCGGCCTGTGTCCAGCTGGCCTCTTGTTGGGTTCACTGTAGAAGTAAACGTGTGTGCCCTTGTCCAGCCATCCAGCCCAGGTGGGCTCACGGCATCTACTTCCATGTGGCAGAGGAGGCCTTGGTCCATGATGAGCCTTCGGTGGGGCCTCCCTTTTTGTTCCCCTTTGAAGCGACCTCCTCAGCCATCCTTCCCAGCTCTCTGCCTACCAAGACCTGCTAAGATGTCAGATGAGACAGAAGCTGATTCTCCAGCGCCCTGTCTCTTCTCCTAGGCCTGCATCCTCATGTTCGTATATGAACCTGCTTCTGAACTCTGTGGCCCAGAGAAGACTCCACGAAGCCGGGGGTCACTGTGCCTGCAGGCCCCCCTTTCTGGGGGCCACCACTCAGCCTGTGAGGCAAGCAGAGTAACGCCAAGGCAGGCAGCTTAGATTAGGAGTAGGCCTTCCTACTTCTGGCTGATTATCAGGCCACCTGGATCAGCTTAACACTGACCTCTGTTTGCCAATTAGGAATGGGGTGGAAACCCCCAGGAAAGTTCCGCGTGCATGAAAGTTTTGACCAATGAAATTGCTTTGCAGTCCACTTAAGCCAACTACCAATGGCATGTGCTCACCCTGTAAATTTGTGTAACAGCTTGGGCTCAGGGCTCTCTGACCCTGCACCACTGCGTTGGATGCAGCAGGAGCCCTGACTTGAGTCAGCAATAAACTTCCCTTTTTGCGAGCTGCATTGTCTTGGAGGCCTTCTCTCTTCCTGCTCGGGGGATTTGGACATCAGGCATAACATTTGGGGGCTCGTCCGAGATCCCTTGACTAGGGGAAGAGAACACTTCCAGGACAGAGGGGAAGGATAGATAACAGCACTGGTGCTCAGGCTGGACAGGAAAGTGCAGTGTAAATCCGAACCCCTGCTGTGAAGCAAGGAGTATCTGGTGCAGGAGAAAGCTTTCTATAGAGGGTTGGGAATGGACTGGACATTCCAGGCGGTGCAAGACCGAGGCCAGCGAGTGCGCTGGAAGGCAGCCAGCTCTGCGGGAATGAGAGTTCCTCTCCCGATCCCGAGTCTGGTGAGCAGTGGACGAAAACTCAGGGGGCCCGAAAACCCAGCGCTGTGTTGTCGGCCAACGTTTGTCTGTCCATGTGTTTGTCTTCGGCTCTCTGTGTTTGTTTTGTGTGTGTCAGCATTGTCTCTGGTCTTGTTCCATGTTTGTTTTGTGTGTGTGTGCCAGCATTGTCTCTGGTCTTGTTCTCTTCTGGTGACAATTGGAAGACCCAAAACCCTCCTTTCTCAGAGAAGCCCCAAGGACTCGAGTCACAACCCCACCTGGGACGACTGTCAGCAGCTGTTGCAGGTGCTCTTCACCACGGAAGAAAGGGAGCGAATTCTGGCAGAGGCGCGGAAATGGGTCCCGGGGGTCGAGGGGAGACCAACCGCCCAGCCTCATCTCGTGGACGAGGGGTTTCCTCTGCTGTGGCCTAACTGGGATTTTGAGCGAGTGGAAGGTAGGGAGCGTCTCCGAGTCTACCCCCAGACTCTGACGGCAGGCCTGCGGGCCACAGCAAGAAAGCCGACAAATTTGGCAAAGGTAAATTTAGTAAGGCAAGAGCCCACTGAGAGCCCGGCAGCCTTCCTCGAGAGGCTGATGGAAGCTTTCAGGCAATATACACCTATGGACCCCCAGGCTGAGGAGTCACGCGCTGCAGTTCTGTTAGCATTTGTAAATCAGGCAGCCCCAGATATTAGGAGGAAATTACAAAAGATAGAGGGATTGGGAGAACAGATGATACAGGATTTACTGAAAGCAGCTGAAAGGGTATTTAATAATAGGGAGACCCCAGAAGAAAGGGAAGAACGAATTCAACGGGAGGAAAGGGAATTAGCTGAGAAGAGCAGGAAGGAAGATAGAGAATATAGAGTGAGGGAAAATCGGAAGAACCAGAGGGAGCTAGCCTAGATTCTTTTTGTGGGGATAAAAGCTGGAACAGAACTGAGGGAACCTCGAGACCCCTGGACGGGAGAAACAGAGAAACCAAAAAGGCAGGCCCTAAAGAAAGTCAGTGCACGGTTATAGTATTGATGGGCTCAACCTCTGATCTTAATCACTGTGAAAAAATTAGGAAGGCTTGTGGAAATTTTGGCATTCCATGTGAACTTAGGGTCACCTCTGCCCATAAAGGACCAGATGAAACTCTGAGGATTAAAGCTGAGTATGAAGGGGATGGCATTCCTACTGTATTTGTGGCAGGGGCAGGCAGAAGCACATACCTGATATTGCCTGCCACCCTGGGTCGTAAAAGTAGATCTGGGGACCCACCAGGTGTCCCATTCATTTTTGGTGATACCAGAATGCCCAGCCCCGCTACTTGGAAGAGACTTGTTGACTAAAATTAATGCTCAGATTCATTTTGACCCTGGGAGAACGACAGTCATGGATGGACTTGGACGGCTGATACATGTCTTATGCTTTCAGCACTGCCCATATTCAAGGTCCAATATACCAAGAAAGGGGATTTCGGACAGCTGAGGGAAAAGAGGTCAAAAATTTGCCCGAGATCCGCAGGCTCCTGGAAGCTGTCCAACTGCCCCGGGCAGTAGCAATAGTACATGCCCCCGGTCACCAGAAAGAAGACCCTAAGGCACGGGGCAATCGTGCCGCTGATGCGGCTGCTTGAGAAGCAGCTAGCCGGGACTACGCTGCCCCCATATTAGCGATGGGACTTCCACCTCCTGGTATGGGGACCTTGCCACCAGTTCCTGAATATTCCCTCCCTGATCTCGCCTGGATCAACGAGGATCTTTTCTCAAAAGAAATCCTGGTGTTAAGGAAGGATATAAGTTCTACCCACCTAAAGTGGAGATGTTTTTTAAGGATGATGCCAATAATGATCCGCAGTGGTCTGAGGAACAGCTAATTGCTGCAAATTTTTGCTTTGCTGGACTTATTATAGGACAAACT